>JAFJYG010000475.1:0-41479 GCA_017366145.1 Cadophora sp. M221
GTGGAGGGGGGGTTTTGGGGTTGAGGAGGGAGAGAGTGAGGGAGAGAAGGTGGAGAGGCTGGGTGTGTACCAGGCCATGCCGAAGCCGTCGACGTTGAAGAGCCGGTTGCGGGTGGTGATTTCGGCTTGGGTTGTTGGTTCGGCGTTGGTGGAGGGGTTGTGGGAGAGGAGTTTGGGGAGGTAGTGTTCATGGACTTGTTTACTCAGGGAGTGAGCTGGAGCTGTGATGCTGTTAGTTGGGTTGGTGGGGGAAGAAGGGCAAAGAAGGGCGGCTTACTAACGAGGACATCTTCGAGGAGACATGGCTCCGTAGCGGATATATATGCAAACCAACGACACATAGCTGTAACGCTGAAATTGATATCCTAGAAAGTGGTGAAGTACAAAGTTGGGAATAGCTTCAAGACACTAACTCTGTATTCCACCAGTTAACTGAAGGTGAAGGGCAGAACTGGGACTACGGGTAAAGAGTAGACCGAGATACGTTGAAGATTGGAGGAGATACAGAAAGTCTCGTTGAAAAGTTAAATCTTGAAGGTGGTAAGTTTATATACATATAAAAAAAGGGATTCCTGGTAGTTGTTTTGCTTAGTGTGTAGTTGCAGGAGGTAAGCGGCCGATGACGATGGTGCCCCCCCTCCCTTTTGCCCCTCGCTCGGCAAAAAAGCTTGTTTACCGGCCGCAGTAGTGGGAGCGCGGGAGACATGCCCCGCTTTGCCCAGGGAAGCTTATTGCACCAATCATATGAGAGAAGTTAGAAAACATCCGACAGCAAAATATTCCTGTATTTACCTAGCTGCCTACAGAGATAGTATATACTAGGTAGTTTATCCCAGGTAGTATATCCCACAAGCCGACGTGTAAAGCAAGCGAGCAGACCATGTCGCAAAAAGCATCTCGCTTATGCCAGGGACGATATAAGCACACTCATATCCCACACGCGGAATCCAGGCCCTGGTGCAAGATCTTCAACGAAATCTGCTTAATTTATTTTCGGATTTGTAACTGCGAGCTCATTCCTTCTTCTTTTTCTCCAATCGAGTTGCTGCAAGAGAGTTCCTTCGTCATGCCTTATCTTTTCCCTAGATTTCGAGGTGATTTCCTACGAATCGATTTCACAAATTTGTGGCAGCTTTCATCCTTGATCCTTGATCCTTGATTCTGTATAAAATAATACAATGCTGTCGCTGCTACAAATGAATTAAGTCTTGCACCAATTCGGACTGAACAAATTGTGCCGTCTGCCTTCTACATTACTATATAGCCATCCTACAAATCCGTACCGAGAAACGCAGGAAACCATCTACTACTCAACTTACGAGTCCCTATCCATTGTATCGAGAATAATTGATAAATTCTCGTAGGGAGTGATGGCCTAAATCCCTTCATAGCGACATAGAAAATCCTGGAGACCAAGGTATCGGTGTGGGGGATCCAAGTAGACCCGTGATCCTTCCAGTGCGGTACAGTATCCTGCTGTCCAGATGAAGTGCAGGTGCCCCAATAAGGAGGAGGAGCATAGGGTTAGCTCCCATGTTGTATTGAGCGATCCAGAATCCATGGTAACTGCCACCAAACGCACTCAAGTAACAGAACAGACTCGGCTGAGGATAGCTAACGACTTCCATGGGTAGAAAAAGATTGATTGAGTAGAAAATATTGAGAAGGTGATTGAAACGATTGGGACTAGATCACAGGGGAAATGGGCTCAAACAACCAAAGGAATCTTTTGAGGATATGGGGAGACCTAAACTTGTCTAGAACCACGATGGGCCTGTGCATCCTCCACATGATTTGGGATTTTGCACAGCAGGAAGCCGGGGAGTTGCGGGCCCCCTTAGTCGTGGCTTTTAGTACTACTTATCCGTCTAAGCGTAGTTTATCGAGTCGCAGTGATATCTCTGGAAAAGGATCGTCAGTTAGTTAGTTCTGTGGCTGAACTATCTACTGGATCTCGTCTACTTCTATTGAGAAATACGTGGGCGAGAGATACTACTCCCCCCCCCCTTAACTGCGATTCAGTGCACGTTGCCGAAGAGTCTATTGGAGGCCCCTATAAAGCCTGTAGCGAGAGCTTAAATTAAGCGAGCATCACCAAACTTCACCCACCAAAAGTTAGGCTGTGGATACAGAATATTTATGATTTTCTATGATACGGATCAAAGCAACAATTATTATTACAAAAGTTGACCCGACACTGCTTGCAACTAAAGATAGAGGTGTTTCGAGTAGTATCACGGCTAGCATTAATTGCTCTCTCTACCAGGGCGACCTACCCCCTGTAATGCGGAGCACTTTAGCGTACTGCTACAGCGCACCTCACTGAAACTGACATGGATGCAGCAGCTAAGGGGACATTAATCAATTCATCCCACAAACTCTAGCTATAATAGGGAGAATGTCATGTGTGAGCCTTAGAGGTCAGGGCTTGGCTCGTTGGGCCTGTACTGACGCGTGGGCTGAGCGGGGTTTCAGCGCAGGTTCTATCTCGTAAGCACATTCTGTCACGCTGGTGGAACTCTATCCTATTCCTCTATATATGTGCTCCACCTCTGGACTCCTTTGGAAACCAGAGATTAGTTCTCAATGAATTCTTGAACTTCTACGACTCTTTGCCTGCCGTGATAATCCATCTTACAGAGACCTTGCAACGACCAACGCCCTAATACGCAAAAAGTCATCATTCAAGCCGTAGCATGTAGCTCACAAAGCACAATGATATACCAAAAGATAAAAGCCAGTTATAGCAACTTTGATGATTGTATTGTAATACTATCATTAGGCTTTTATAGTTACTTGATGAACTTTTGTTTACCACCTTATACGTTTATGCTCTACTGTTCATCAAGCTCTGGACAGTGGCGGTAGATACCCATGGAGTACTTCTGTCTTCTGTCGCTTGCCAGATACTCCTTAATGCTAGGTCGTTCTTGGACGGCTTTATAAATCCTAAAGATACTATCAAACTCGCCACTCTTTTCCATCCGTTTCAAAGCCTTTGGGAAATCAAACATGACGCCATCAAGACACTGCAAAATTTAGCCTATCAGTTGACACTAAGTTAGGGACCACATATGCAACCTACCTGGTAAAGAACCCAGTCAGCATATGTCAGCTGCCCGCCATAGAGCCAAGGCCCTTCACCGCTAGCCTCACCCCTCAACACTCTTTCAAAGTACCCAAGGAATTTTGGCAGTCTGTTTGCGATATAATCTTCAGCTTTGCGTTTGCTCTCCTCCTTCTGATCCGCATAGTATAATAACATTGAAACAGGGTGATGTGTATCATGTGCCTCGTTACTAAGTCCATCCAGCGCTGTCAGAGCGAGCTGGTTGATATGATAGATCCCATCACTGTCCTCCTCAAACCTGGGTGCTAAACCGAGCCTCGGCCCTAGGTAGAGTAGGATGCTCAGTGTCTGATAAATGAGCAAGCCGCCTTGCTTCAGGATTGGCGGCGAAAAAGGAGGAGGGTTCAGCTCATCGCCTGTATTCTGGTTGATCTGTGCCATATAGGCCGTTGCGTAGTTCTTGTCCAACGCATGGTCTATATATTTCGCGCCGGCTTCCTCGAGGGCGAGACGAATGTGTTCACCGCGTCCGGGGATTCCAGGCCAGTAGATGAGCTCATAAGAGACATTTTTGGCAGACATTTGACGTTTTGAACCCAGAGACGCCATTTTATGTCTTCGACGAAACGTGATGAAGTAGAGGCTAACAATCTGAGAACAGTTAAAACTGTCGGTACTTTGTGAGATGCAGAGGTGAAGCAGTCGGTGATTGTAGCAGCATCGAGAGGGCATTCAGAGATTTTCTTATAGGCTGATGTGGCTCACAATCTCTGGGTAGAAAGAGAAAACTTTCCGCACAGCAACTTTTAGGAATTGAAGCCAGTAATCTTGCGACCAGAGTGGATTCCCGAGACGGTATGGCTCATATCAAGGTAACCTGGCTGTCTTGGCAAGGTTTAGACATTTCTCTGAGGGTAAGATATGCTATCAGGTTCACAGGTAGCCAGTCAAGTGTATTGAAAGTATATGTTCTAGCACATGATACCGCGGATTATTCGTGTTTTTACTGATTCCTGGTCCCCACCCTTTTCCTTCCCTGGATTAGGTGTACCATTGACCGCGTTGACTGACTTTTCTGACATTGAGCTACCCCCCATTAAATTTGCTTCAAATGAGTCATTGGAATGATCTACGTTGCGGCAATGCACAAGGAAGGGGAACATGAAGATGACAAGGAAATAGTTGGGGTGAGCCACTGCGATCAACAAAGCTTACCCAAATTAGGAAAATATCAATAGAATAAAGGGGTCCGGCATTACTAACATAAAATAGTACAGACTTCTTAATTCAATAGTAATTAGCACCAATTACAGCCTGGCAGTGTTCCTTCATACTCCGAGTCTAATGAAACCTTGACTGCTCTACACAAAACATCATACCTATTAATATATAGTTAGTGATATTGTAGATAATTCTTCATAATATGCCAGACTCTTTTAATAGGCTTTATGTCTGAGAAAAGGAGGATAAGAGTCGCTGCGATCCCTCTTTCTCTTGGGTCCTCTCGTGTATCAGCTGCTGCGTGACCAGGGGCTCCATTTTGCATCAAAACCAGCTCTATTCCTTTTCTGCTCATACCTCGATATATCCGTGAATAATAGACAGTATACACTTGCTAAAAATCCTTATTGATTGACCCCTAATCCTTATACCAGAAAATACCTGAGCATTTTGTGCGACCATGGAAACAACCCCAAAATACCCATCCCTGCTTCCTTTGATGCATTTCAACGATACATGTAGTATCCTAAGTTTCACCAAACTCATAGTTTATGCTTTGGAAGCCCGTTCACTGATGCCTTCTGGAGATACAGCAGCGCGCACCGGGGCGAGGCGGTCTAACAAACCAATAACGATTTGCAGTAGCTACCATCGAAACTTGTGGCCTCCAAAGGCTACACCATTCGTCTGCATTTCTTCGACTACTTGGAGAACACTGTATTTAAACATTAGTCTGTGCAGAATATCGAATGGATAACAATCATGAGCTAAATTATCAATATAAACTCCAATTCCAATGTTCTCAGTCCATGTGTAAGGTTCTCTCACGCCAACCATACCTTCACAAGATCCTTCAATCCTTCTGCCATCCATCCATCGTCAATTTTCGACTGTGCGTCGAATCCGTGGTCACCTTCTTCTAGAGCCAACCAGAATTTCAAGCCTGGATCTACCTCCGTAACCTTCTCTTTCAACTTGACACTGCCCTCAACCGGCACAACTGTATCCCCCTTTCCATGCCAAAGAAATACACCTCCACGTGGAAATCTAGCGCCATATTCCAGCCTGTCTAAAGGGAAGAATTCTCGCCTTTCGAGAGGGAAATGATCCTTGAAAGCCCCATGCTGAACATACGCAAACATCAACTCGGCCCGTTCTCCTCTATCATCAGAAGATACAATGACAGGAATCTCCCCATTGCGCAACCTTACAAGATGATCGTCAATCAAGCTACGTGGAAGCTGAGGAAGACCAAACATGGGTTTCTCATACGATTCCCTGAAATGGTGACTCTTAGCATCCACCATTGGATATGACGCCGTGACAGCTTTTATCTTGTCTGGATGGCTGAGACCTAGCATTAAGCTAAGGTAGCCTCCAGCACTGTCACCGGCTGTTATTATGCGGGATGTATCAACGCTCACAGAGCCATTGGTCTGAGCTTCAACAAAAGCCATCATATCCTTCTGCACCCATGTCCACAAATCTTCGATGTCAGAGAGGATCTCTTCAACAGAGGATTCAGGGAGAAGTCGATAGTTAGGAGAAACGATGAGTGCAGAGTGACGTGATGCGAGCTCCATATGCCACGGGGCGAAGAAATCTGGGAACAGGCTTGAGCCACCGACAAGGCCTCCACCATGAATTCGAAGGAGGACTGGGCGAAGGGGCGAACCTCCAGTCGGGATAGAGGAGGGCTTGGTCGTCATGTGCGACGGGATGAGAACATCGGTTGTAATTTGGTGCCCAAGAACAGTTTTGTACGGAGTAGTCAGGATGGTGAAGTTAGAGAAACGAGATAGATCGTCAGGATTGAACATTGTCGAAAGTTGAGTAGGGAAATTTAAGTGGAAGAACGAGTAAGGGTCTACTGGGATTGAATTTAGAGGCGTCTTTGTGTTGATATTTGGATAGTACAGGTGGAATATGGTTTAGGTCATATTAACAAGAAACCGGCTTTTTGTGAATGATTTAAAACCATCTTTAAGGTTTTAAGATGACTCATAAATGTTTCCATTGGTGAGGTGGACAGATTGACTAGGCCGAAAGGGGGGAAACGGTCATCACGGCAAAAGGCCTGGAAGACCTTCGATTGTCCCACGAAACTTTCCGCGTGGTGTAGCTCCGACGATTGAGCGTATTGCAACACCTCCGTCCTGCGAAAGGCGACGACAATCAAGGAATAATTTACAAATTAATTTCCATCCACTTTGAAAGACGCTTCCCAGGCGATAGGACAAATATAAAAGTTAACCAGTCTTGTAAATGATGTTTTCTGGATAAAGATAAATCGATCTAATTTCGTGTGCTTCCTTGCACTACTCCCGTTACAAATCTATGACTTGCCATGGTGACTTTTTGGCATGTCCTCTCTCTCCCGAGCTCGAACAATACGTCGGAGCTCCGCGGGTTTGTCCTTGCTCCGCTTGATACATTTTCCCCTCTCTCAGCTTAACCCACAGTAAAAACGTACTTCAGTGCACGACACATTTCGACTCCGAAGACCACACCCGGTCGCCTTTATTACTTACCACTATGTCCGATACTAGCGACGCAGAACTGTATATTCGGTAGCTCAAGATAATGTAACACTCCGTTATTTCTCTTTCTCTAGCCCTTGGCGAGGGCGAAGCGAACAGGGTTGGTGATCACCCCAACCACGTCGATGCCGAGGCCAACAGCAGAGTAGGAAGATTCAAAACGGGAAGAACCAAACAGCACACCGTGAGTCTTTTCCTCAATGCTTCACTCCCTGCTGAGCTCATAAGCTGTGAAGAAAACTATGAATTAGGGAACTGTTGATCTCTTGCTTGAAGTTCCTTCGTTTGTGAGAATACAAGGAATCATTGCCTGGATTTGCCTCCCATGTCTCATGCGAGTTAGCGAGCAAGTAGCAGTGGATGATGAAATTTTTTGCAAGAAGTACCCGTACTCTCTTCAACATCAATTGATAAAAATTGCTTGATCATACGCGAGTCATTGTTGATGATACCGGCCGGGGACGGCCAGGAGGAAAAGTGGAATGCATCGGCAGGGCAAACCCTTCTCCGAAAGCCAAAAGCTGCGATAGCCGTAATAAGAATGGATCATACTAATAAATGAATCTCAGAAGATCTGAGGTATTACTCTGTATTGAAACTTAAGCCAGAGGCGTTCTTTGTAACATTAATTGTAGATATTTCACTCGTATGTCCTATGTCTGAACGATTGTACCTGAAGAACTTTTTTATTCTGAGAGTCACTTGTAAGCTCTACGACGGTGAGAAAGGGGGTTTCCAGTAGGTCTCGTACAGCCTTATAAGGCAGAAAGGTTATTCTTCTGATCGACAGTCTACAATCTAGAATTGCTCCATAAAATTCTTGAAATTTTTTGGCAGAATACTTGGGGTGATTCGAGACTTACTAGAAATCCCCTTTCGTAGAGGGTAAAGTATTTGTATAGCGCTAGCTATAAATCATGGCTCACTCCAGACTCTCAACTCAAATGAGTTATTTGCTTATCTTGATCTAGCGTGTAAGTTCCTTATTAAGTTTAGTATACTAGAGATCTGTCTGTGCGTATGGAGCCGTAAGGAGCCCCGTAATAGTGCTATACGAATACTTTACCGCTGACCTATCCCCACAACGATATTCCTCTTATCAGCGGTTAAGAACAAGTCTATCCTCTGTGCTCACTACTACAAGAAGCCGTTGGCGTATCTCTTGGTCAGCTTACAGGCCAGAAGACGAAGAACCAGAAGGAGTAGGTAAAGCAGGTGGGGACATTCTCGAGATAATCAGGTCCAACCATGTCGAGACAATCATAAACAAGTAGCCACTATAACAAGAATATAAAGTCGCAGGAACAACCTTATACAGACCCATATCTTAAACTAAAAGAACGCTAAAATTAATAAAGAACAATATAAGATACTACCTTAGATAGTGAAACTTAGATGGTGAAACTCGTGCCAAGACAAAGTTGCTACCAAGCCGAAACATCCCGTGTATGAAGACCGACAAGGACAACACGTGAGAAGACATGAGGAACGTACAATTAGAACACGGCGCGGAAAAACTTTGGAGGAGAGTATTAAAACAATTTGAGGAAGTGAAAGGACCGCATCAAATCAAGGATTTGGGCAAGGATCGAAATTACTAAAACATTACTAATTTTGGAACGAAGTTTTGCCGAAGCCCGCCTCTCTCTAATCTTGTCGAAGAATGAAGAACCTTCTCTCTAAGCTTTCAACCTATTTCGAAGGCATTTCTAAGGCGAAATTTCGAAGGCACATCTGCACACACCATACCATTTCAATACCCGCGTTGCATTCAGTGGAACGCCGTAGAGTAAGATGGACCGTCGCAATGAAGTTACTGGAGAAGAGATTGAGCTCGATGAAGATTCTCCTAGTTTGATTAGTGGCGGTAATGTAACGCAAGCTCTGGCCCCGACGGATAGCGGTAAGGACGCCTACATGGTGCTGGCAGGTTGCTTCTTGGCGGAAGTCTTCACTTGGGGTATGGCTCTCGGTGCCTGCAGCTGCTTGACTATATTGCTAATTTCGCTCCATAGCGCTGCCTTATTCCTATGGCGTGTTTCAAGCCTACTACACCCTTCACAAGACATTTCCAACACAAACACGTGGCGTGGCAGTAGTTGGGACAATAATGATTGGGCTGATGACTGTTCTGTCACCTTTCTCCGCTATGGCGTCCCAAATGTGGCCTCATCTTCGCAGAAGCATCATGGCTTTTGGGCTAGTCCTTGCTAGTTCTTCGTTGGTTGCAGCATCGTACTGCACAAGAGTGGACGCTCTGATCGCCACGCAAGGCGTGTTGTATGCTGTTGGCTGCGTAGTCGCGTACTTTCCATGCTTTATCTTTCTTGACGAGTGGTGAGTTGTCCTTATTTCCTGCTTGCACGTGTAAGAGATTGATCTAGCCAGGTTCGTTCGCCGTAAAGGCCTTGCATACGGGGTCGCTTGGGCGGGTACAGGGTTTGGAGGTAGCGTTACCCCATTCATCCTTGATTGGCTGCTTAGTACATATGGTCCTCGGATTACTCTTAGGATATGGGCAGTCGTGCAGGTGCGTTCTATCATGATTCATACCGACCTTGACATTGAAAGACGTTCGCTAACAGAGCCATTATAGCTGGTCGGCGTTGGCGCAGCCATTCTCCTCGTGAGAAATCGACTGCCAATAAGTGGTGCTCACACGTTGCGGTCTACAGACATGGCTTTCCTCAAGTATCCGCCATTCTGGGTCTTCGAGGCAGCAAACATCATTGTAGCTCTTGGAGCCTACTTGCCTATGCTGTATATTCCTACATTCGCAGCAAGCATTGACTTACCAGCTTTCAGTGGCCCTCTCGCTCTGGCTTTATACAGTATTTTCACCGTTTGTGGCTGTTTGCTATTGGGAAGTCTCGTGGACCACTTTCACGTGTGTACAGTTATCTTGCTGTCAACATTGTGTCAGCTCATCGCAATCTTCATTTTCTGGGGTCTCACCAACGGGCAGGTATTACTCTATCTATTCGCTATCCTGTATGGCGTTTTTGGCGGCGCCTCTTCTTCCACTTGGCCTGGCTGCTCGTTGGCCATCAATAACGCTATCCCAGGCTGTCACGTTGACACTGCATTTGTACTCTCTTTACTCACGGCGGGCAAAGGCCTAGGGTCTCTGGCAAGCGGACCACTTAGCACAGCTCTTCTGCAGTCAGGGTGGCAAGTACACACAAAGTCAGCCTATGGCTCGGACTTCGGTGCAATAATCGTATTCACAGGCATAAGTGCTATGTTCGGCATTATTGCATGTGTAGGTAGACTTTTCAGAATTGTATAGGGTTACTTTGGGAGCATTACGCACAATTCTTACTTCCAATACATGATCTTGCATCAAATTGCTACAAATGGGAATACGATGGCCGGAGAATGGAGACATGCAACAACTCCTCACCTCTTGGAATGATCCAGCGGCGTGAGCGAGGTAGATTCGGTGGCGAGGGAGGCCATGTTCGACACCTCACTAGCTACTAGGTTTAGGGGACTAGGAATCCGTGAGGGGTGCTGTACAATCTTCTCTTAATGGATGATGCTTATTTATAGCTGCTGTACGTCCCCTGCCAAGTTGTACTTAAGGCAGAAAAAATCTACATTCAAAGTAATATACAGGTTGCTAGTTGTCATTGGTAACCTATTGCTCGTTGTTAATCCTGATCAATTTTCCATCACCCCCACATTCACACCATTCAATTCCACCAATGTACCCCCCAGCACCCGTTATGTCTCCAGTCTGAAAGTACTTAATTCTCACTATAAGATTGTCTCGTCCGTTCCGGCTTTCACAAAGCAGAGATTTGGTGCCTCGTTTTAAGAAGCTAGCCGGTGTATACCCCTCTGCCCCAGGGTGACTTTGATCCTCTAAATTTTTAGAACATAGGTCTTGAATTAAAAGAACGCCACTCACGACTTTTGTTAAGCTAAGCGGCGTAATTGAAGAGATAAAGTTGGTCAGCATCTAATTTGCGGAAAAATAAGAACAATATCTAACCAAATAATACCATATCACAACTGACATCCATAGCTGCAGACTGAAGATAATCGAACTTTCCTACTATTCTTTATAGCAGAGCTAACTGCGGAAAGGACGATTCTAGCGGACAAAATGAAGAACTGACGAAGGTCTTAAATGAATAGTAGCTTGTACATTCGAAGGGCATCTCACTATTCAAAGTCAATCCAACCTCTTCGAGTCAGCCGCGCAAAAAGACAATGATCCGAGGCTAATTGCTCCGGCTGTGACAGAAGTAAATTCATTCGTTAGTTAATTAATATGAGGCATTGTGTTAAATCTATATTACTAATAGCTTGTTCCTAGACTTGATATCTTCAACTAACCTCCGCTTCGACTTGCGCCACGCTATAAGGTTGAGCGCATTGTCAGTAATTAAGGTTTTTATTCTTTGAGGAAGTGTTAGATAAGAAGTCAAGATGGGAGAATCGTGTAATCGTCTCATTTTTGAATTGTTCTTTTCGCTAATACTCCTTTAATCGATCCCAATTCTGCATAGGAAAGCTCCGCCTTTTTATCTTATTCGTGTGAGAGAAAAACGGCTTGCAATTGGGAGTATAGTAATAATAATATCCGTTTCGAGCAGAGGTATTCAAAACAGTTTTATCAACCATGGCCTTCAACAGATCCGCAGGCTTCTGCTTAAACGGGAATGGGGATAATTGGCGATGCTCAATACAAAGGGAGAAGGAGAACCATCGCCGCAAAGCCAACAAAATCACCGCTATCTGGAGGGTTTTCTTGGTGGGATGGAGGTACTGCAGTTACTACAGGTTAGGCTACGATACAATCACGATAGAAATTCCTCCCTTTTTTCAATCCAAGGAATTCCCTGCCCTCTTCCCCCTAAGCAATTAGGTTTTAATTGAAGAAATGCTTTTTTTTTTGGTTTTTGTTATAAAAAAGAACTTAATTAGTTTACTAAATGACAAATCATTTTTTGTTTTGAAGTTGTAACGCTTAGTTTGGAAAGGTGGCAATCACTTGTAATTGCGGCCTCATAAGATAACAAGAGTTTTGTAACGACAATAAGACTACCTTAGAATATATACTAACTAAAGAAAGAAGAAGGTATGGAAAGAATAGCTTGATATACAAGGGAAGCTTTTAGAGCTTCGGCAAAGCTCGGTTAAACTGGACAACCGGAAGTGAGGCTCTTTGTGCGTCCAAATCGTTACAAATATAATTATTGGTATTTCATTGCGAGTCTCTTTTTACAAGCAAAATGGACTAGCAAAACTTTGGCTGCATGCATGTATGATTCGCCTATTCGGCTGTGTCCCGCCATTTGACGGCCGCTGACGCCAGGGCTCGTGGCTTAGTTGGCCCGACGGTTCGGTTCCTATCGCCCGCAGCCGCTTTTCGCGCAACATATCCCAAACAAGCCAAGGCTGTATTTTGTTCGCATCGCGACTATCTGGCTCCGGGCAAGGACCAAGCTCAATGAACAACACCCTCTAAGAAGCGATGCCGAAGCGCTCTTTCGCAGACTACGTTCAAGGCTCCGTAGGCAGATCTATCAACCAATCTGCAAAACAACTGCTGACATCTCTATTAAAGCAGATCGAAAGACAACAAAGACCATCATCGAGAGATTACCCCACCCCGCGTTCCATCCCTGAATATCCTACTGAAGGTACATCATCGGACCCAGCAGCTGTTCGCGCACAATCAATAGTCGGCCGAGCGTCATCAAACAATGGAAGGGATTCTGTTGGACTTTGGCGCCAGGCTCAAGACGCCCAGAAATCAACAACACCACTTCTTCGCCGCTCGGCTTCACTACCCACCCTCGACAGCCTTCGAAGCCTCCCCCCTTTGAACCCCCTTACACACCAAAACCTACAAGCGATGGATCCCACTGCCGCTGTCCCTGCGACTCCGGAGAAGTCTACATTGGGAAGATCAAGGACGTCGATTTCTTCCTCGACAACTGATATGGGGCGGAGAATGGCATTGATTGGATTGCTGGACTGCGATTCTGGAACGGTTTCACTTTAACAACGCCCGTTATTCCACGACATGATCAAACAGATTCTGGGTGGACAACGAGTATCGTCGATGAAGCCAGGATCTTTGCATGCATTCCGCGAGACCTTAGGGAAGATGAGGAAGCGGAACGAAGCTACAGTCGCTGAAAGACTGATTGCCTTTTCTCATCAAAAAGGAACGGACGGTGTCAATGCAGCCTATCCCCTTAGCTGCCAGAACCTCTCACAGGGCACGTGCCGCTACGCCCAAAAGGGTATAGCGGGCTCATCAGTGATCGAATCGCGTGTCCTAGCCTGAACAACACACTATTTGTCGCTTCTTAGGGGCTCGCTACAGGGAGCCTTACAGGGGGATAGAGGATGAACCAGAGCCGGATCTAGTATCGGGGAAGGAGATAGACAGCGCTACACGTCGTGCATTCGAGCTCGATCATCTTGACTGGAGCATTGACAAAGATTTCTCACGAAACTGTGTCCCTACTCCGGATGCATTTGCTGAACGAAGTCCCTCTGAACTTGGTATTAAGAATCCAAACCCAGACATCACGTATGGATTCGAGCCAACAGCATTCACGGAAGAGGAACAGCTTGATCTGAATATCTTCGAACATGAATTTTCAGCTGGCATTATCAGTCCATTCTTCGTCATACAGTGGAAGGGTTTCGCTGGCTCCTTGGAGAGAGCAAAAGAGCAAGCTCGACGCGATGGTGCGGCGATGGTGCGCGCTAGACGGAAAGCTATGAAGAAGATTACCCCCATCGATGAAGGGGAGCCCAATGACAAACTCGACTGGGATACGATGGCATTTACTTTAAACCTATTCTCGTCCCCTTCGAGTAATTCCTTTGCAAGCGTGAGTTACCTCCGGCGCTTCTTCTTCCAAGTCTTGGTACTATCAGGCTTTACAGCACCTCTATGGCTCTTCATCATTGCCGTTTGTCTTTCTACTACTTCTTGCAAGAGCTCGCACATCTTGCTTGCCGGTATGATGATCTCCTCTTCTAGTATATGCTGATCGTGGAACACGGCTTCAATCGCGAAGTCGCGGAGGGGAATCCGAAGGTCGCTATTAGGAGAGGGTACTGTATTGCCGTTCCTACCATAGAACAGCTACAGAAAGTCAGCCCCCGTCGTACAAATAAATATTAGTGAATCTTTGCTTGGCTATCAACAGTCTGTCTTGAAACTAAACAAACCTCTCCCTCTCCCTCTCCCTCTCCATCATCAACCTCAATGGCAGGCTCCCACACTGAAATCGTCGCTATCCTAGCTATATCCCCTTCATACTCAATATCTAATCCCACGAAAATTTTGATATACCCATCCGAGCCAAGGATATAATCGTCTGCCAGGTACGGTAGATCCCTCTTCTTCTGGGGATGCGACACCTCGATCACCACGCTGGGATAGTGTGTACTTGAATGCTAGAACTGCGCATCAGGGTTATGTAGTCCGTATTCTGGATCAGCGAATTTAGTCCGAGCGGATCCACATGTCCTGATTTCTCGAGCGAATGAAGCCGAGGCCCCACGAACGGCCCTTAATTGGACTTGGATCTCATCCACGATTCTCGCGAGGAACAGTTCGTGTATCTCGTCGGGCACTCGAAGTATAAGTCGTCCGGAAGAGGGGAAGTAATCGAGGCTGCAGTAGTTCTATGTTAGCTATCACTATCTGTCTGTTTATCTGTCGGTCGTTGGAGTAAGTAGTGTAATTCGTGTTTCGCAAATCCCGATAACTCCTCATCGCGTTGCAGCCGCTGCTCTAAAGCGGGATATTCTTCAGCATCTAACTTATATGCCGCCCACGGTATCGGCTCTCGTGTCCCTCTTCCTTTCTTCAGGCAGCAGACATCTTCTAGAACAAGCAGCGCCGCCGAGCTCGGCTTGTCTTCGGAAGGGGGCGGGTTGGGAGGACTGGCAAGGGAGCTCCCTGTAGGTGTGATGTGGGCATAGAGGGCTGCTTTGGCGGGGACGGTCATGGTATCTCTGAGGATAGTGGCATGGATCGTGGAGATGGATATAGATTCGCTGTTGTGATAAGGGTGGTGAGTGGAAAGTAGTGAGGAGCAAGATCCAAGGAACATGACCCCCACGAATTCTAGAGTGGCCCATATTGACATCATCACCTAAAGAGCCTGTAACAATTTATTGGCTTACTTGTGCACTTATAATGATTATTTAATTGTTTAATCATTCAATTATTTAATTACTAAGAAATTATCTAGGTGTAGATGGAGAAAGATGGGTTAGCAGGATGTAGTTAATCTCTCGAAGATAATGTTACACACAGAAGCGGACGGCCAAGAGACAACCTCGCTTATGCCAGGGGCAATGTTAACATTTAATAACCTTGATCTGGATACTCACCATGCCACCTGGAGATAAGAACGGGAACCCAAATTGCCATCATTTTCACGTTTACTTACTCCCTTCTCGTAGAGTGTTGACTGTCTCATTTCTCTAACTATCTGCTCTTTGTTTAGCATATTTCATAACATACCACCTACTCCCCAACACACTATCTTGACTGAACCCACGCATACTATTTGAAGTGGTCCAACTTGATGCCTCAACTGGATCCATACTTACAAATACTTGATGCTTACTCTCTTGTCCGGCCTTCCAAATCTCATCCATCCCAATTTTCTCAGCCTTCATTGATCTCAATTCACAGAAATTATACACCAGCTGATCCAGCCTAACCCAGGTGAAGCCCTTATACCCTTCGATATACTGACGACCCGGTACTGGGTAATTAGCTTCAAAGGCAAGGATGCGCATGTCGTCATACAATGGAAAGTGGGCGTCCGTGAGAGTAGAATTCATACACGTACGGTCTGTGACGAGAAAAAAATTCGTGAGAAGTCCCGAAGTAGCAACGCCATTCTTCAAACTATACGCATATGGTCTCCTGAAAGTTACATCGTCTTTGTTTTGGTACCCTTGGGGGTCTGTGAGAATTTCACGAAAGGCTTCTCGGAATCCAGTGGCTCCTTGATAATTATCAGTCACCAGCCCAAGAGCCAATGCGCTTTTTAGAGCATCAATATAAAGTAGTCTCCACTTCTTGTCGATGATCTCTGCTGATCCATTGTACATGAGTGCATGCCGAAAGAACTCCTCCAATCGATTCTCGAGAAGTTCGATCTTCCCAGGCTCAAGTTCTCGAACGGAGGCATCCCAGAAACACACGAACCCCCAATGCGGCTCCTTCGCATGGTACAATAGCTGAATCCATTCCTCCGCATAGGGCAAGGCCGCCTTGGCCGCTACTTCCAACTGGATATTCTCCGAGGCCTGAGAACGTCTCCAGTACTCTTTGGTGCCAATAATGAAAGCAGCATCCTCGTTGCCAAGAGCACGGATCTCGTAGAATTCCTCAATGACTGCCTCGCTTGCCCCGGACAAGGCTTTCAGAAAACCCGATATCTCTGCTTCCGTGCGGGGTGTCCAGAACCGGTTCTTCAAAAGAACGAGTTCATCAGTCGTGGGATTTTCTCGGGTTGAAATAGCTTTGTCGATGAGCTAGTCACGGGAGAGATTCGTTGCGGCTTGGGGGTTGCCGCCTCCGTGTCTTCGTCGGGAAGGTCGAAGAAAAGTCGTCGTTCGAGGTCCGTTAAGGTTGATGGTGATTCGAGCACTTTTGTCTTGAGTGACGGCCAGATGGCGATTAAGTCTCCAGGCTTCGTGAGATTTCGAACCACTCTGATTGACTTGGTCAATATCAGCTGCATGTCATTGGCGAGTGATGTCATGTTTTGGTCGTCGGGTTGCGCTGATGGGGGAAGAAGATAGATAATATGACAATCCGAATTTCGAGAGCGAGTCGTAAAGAAGATATTTAAGTTCGTGCTTACTCTCAAAACGGAGCAAATTATCAGGTGATATTAATTTACCCTAAGCGCCCAAATGGAAACTAGGTTAAAATGGGATGTGGAGGATATGCGCCTCCAGCTGCAACCAACAAATCCTTGGCGAGCAACATGACGTGCAGCAATATACCCACATTTTATGCAAATCAGAAACGTAATTTCTAGGCGGCAACTAATTTATTCGAGTAAGGAAATTGAGCTTTGAAAGAACGGTCACCAGAATCTAGAAAATGAAACCTGAGACACCTCTCAGAGATATGAATCACTTTTATTGCAGGGCGAATATAAGAAGGAGTGCAAACTGACAAAATCCTCAACTCCGTAGGAACACTGACCAGCAGTGTGGTCATCACCACGCAAAGAACTCTTCACTGAATATTTTCCCCCAGCCCCTCAGAATTCAACGCAGAATCTCTCCATTGGTGCACACAGCTTTCTCCCTCTCCTCCATTCTCTGCTGCTCCAGGCAGTGGTGTTGATCACTATCCTCACCAATCAAATCCCAACTTTCCGATCCATGATTGCTGACGGACGGACATGTATCACCCTCCTCATGAACATGAAAACTGCAGATATGGAATCCCTTCCTCGCAATACCCACATCGTAGAATCCACGAACACGCGGATCCTCCCGCAAACTGACGGGTCTGTACCAAGCTTCGTCCGATTCCTTCAGTGACGATCTCTGGAACGCAGCAAAATCTTTTAGAAAGCCTGGGACTTCGAAGATCGGTTCCAGTCGTTCGGGTTTATCTCCAAAAATCAACCGGTAGGACACCAAGGCGGCGACGAATGTTCTGATGGGTGCGTCCTCGGCGTAAAATGTGCCAGCGAAGATACGTCTGATCTGGTTTAGAGAGAAGCGTATGCCTGGATTGCCCCTCCGTACGGCGCGGTACATGTTGTCTTGTATGAGGTCCATTGTGTAGTTCTTCAGGGTGTGGCAGCCGATCAAGTCTCCAAATAGGTAGATGTCGATTAGCGTGTCCAGTTTTATCTCTGCATTATTGGTACCGATGAATGATCCATGGTGTAGCCAGTCGACAGCCAATTGGAAGGTGTGTGGTTCGATGTCTGGGAGGATGACTTGGAGGGTCGACGGGGATGCGAAGATGGTGGAGAAGTAAGGTGAAATGGCGCAGATTCTGACGCGGTGGAGGACGAAGGTTTTGTGTTGGGGGCCAATGAGGATTTTGATTGTGTCTGACGCAGAGTCGCTGCGTCTGTGTTAGCTTGTTCAATCCTTAGACTGGTGTCCCCTGGTCTAGGGGATCTGTACTCTCTGATAAATGCTTCTGCGGTATCGGCGTCCCCTCTAAGCTCTTCTTCGAACTTTGGTACTGTGCTGAAGCTGCTTGAGTCTAATGGATCCGCAACAAGCGTCATGGGAGATTCGCAGAGGGCGTCGGCGAACTCTGGAGCGTCGCGATCATTCCCGTCGGGCTGCGGGATTGTCATCGTTGGGATGAATTGAGAAGATAATGAAATCAATTCTAGACTGAACGGGATCCTATGTGATCTCATTCTTGTGCTGAGAGTGCCGAGCGAGGCTGCGTGGTACCTCCAACCCTTGGGCTGGTGGTGGTGGGGCGTGCAAGCAGACAACAAAGCTAAAATAAAATAAGCGAGACACATCGACCTCACAGGCTGGAATCACCTGTTTCCATGTCAGCAGAGATCAGAAAAGAGACCGCAGAATAATTCTATGTCTCGGACGTTCCAGAAAGATATGGCGTGTTCTTACCTTGATGCCGATCGGTCAATGATTCCTTGAATCTCACGAGTAAATCATCATCAGGCTTGCACCCTTCGAGACAGTCTGTCTGCTTGACTTGTCTCGAAGGCTTCACACAAGTCCCATCGTGAATGCTGCACAGTAATCTGAAAGAAAAATAAATCGGAAGTCGATGGGTATTTGAAGAGCTCATTAGCTCATCTCCTAGCGCAACACTCGCCAGTATCCAACTACTTTGACCGGTGTACGCTAACCAGACCCACGGTAAGCCAGGCAGTCTAAATTCTAAATCTTCCCAAGCGCGAATTCTTGATTCTCAAAAAGGCATAAGTTATCTCCAGTATTTAGTTCTTGTGATCCTTTGCCCACTTAAACTCGTGCCTGTGGATATTTGCCTCTGGCAACGGTGCATTCATCGAGGTAGTTCAAAAGCGATTGTTTCTCCTCACTAAATCAGCAGGAAGCCGGACAACTTTCTCTTAGTGTTTGCTCAGCCCCACAACTTGGAAATATTATATAAAACAGTTTCTCATTCTTGAATTGCAAAATTTTCTTAGATACTTTCAGCCAACCACTGAAATCAGAATTACAAAATCTTTGCAGACACTTTCAGCAAACCACCGAAATCGATCTACAGAATTTATGATATATTCTCAAGCCGCAACATGCCCTTCCAGTCGACCTATATGTCAGGGATACCTAAAATAACGGTAATATCACCACCCCAATGGCATTTGACACAACTCCCACCACTCTTGATAGAACGAGATCCTTCGACTACGCGTGGTCCCTTAAAGAAGTTCGAGCCATTTATGCAGCTTCCCCGTGAGCTCAGATTCATGATTTGGGGCATGATTGCTCGCCAGCCTAGGTAAGTGGGCAATTCTTTATTAATAGCTCGGCCACTAGTTGGAACATTTAACCATCGTCAGGAAAGTCAAGTTGTTGGAGTGCAGCATCAGGCCCTTCGAACACAGCGCTACACACTGGAATCCCAATGTCTGGGGTCAATCTCGACATCCAGCTATGGTGCAGGTCTGCACTGAGTCCAGAAACGAGGGATTGCGATACTACGCCATCTGTCACGACAAAACACGATATATCCCATACAAAAACCAACCACACAAAGTCGGCCGCTATATGTCGAACACTTTCTTCATCAATTTCAATCTGGATCTGTTCATCCACGGCTCGAGCCAATATTCCACTTGGGATAATCATTTTCCTGGGCCAAACAGTTTCAACTTCGACTTGGACGTCCTTGCGCAAATCCAACACATTGAACAGCTCCCATCTTACAGAGAGCCGGTACAAAACTACAGCAGTCTCTGGGCGGCTACGATGCTCGATGCAGTGATCTTCCGAACAAATATATGGGAGAACCTCAAGGATGTGACCCTGGTTCACAACGATTATGGTCAACACTGCACTTTGGAAACAACAATTTTCCATTCCGCCATGCTTGAATGGGCGGATAAGATGGAGCGAAATTTGAGAATGTTTCCGGTGTGTCCCAAAACTGGTGCGCTGGTTTTCACAGAATCGACTGTCCCGGAACTTGTACCGATGAAGTTTAAGTTGATTATGAAATGGAGGTGGTCATCGGATTATAAACTTGAACCTTGCCCACCAAGAACAACGTGGCGAGATCCTAGGGTGAGCGATGAGGTTCGCTTGAATGGCGCGGCAAAACAAGCAAGGTATGAAGCGTATGTAGTTAATCTTCACAAAGCGGACCTACAACAACTTCAAACCCTACACCACTTTGGTTGTTGCTGATGGATCCCATTCGACGGAAGGTCCAGAGGAGTTTATCAGCAGAGCGTCATGGCGTCATTGGTGTGGGGAAAATACAATTGGCAACTTCGGGGTTTCCTTTGGAGAATACCTGGGTTTTTCTATCTTCAATGCGTGATATTGATAAAAGTTTTTTTTTTTTTTTTTGAAGTTGTGAGTCAATTTGCGGATCATGGGAATCTTTCTCTGAGCTCAAGCTGGAACCGCCATTGTGATGCTTCAATTAATTCTCGAGATGGAACAATATCGGGTGGTATATATGCCACTACACAGAGACACAGGTCATCAGTGCAAGTAATGTCTGTATGTACATTGTTATTCCCATTTCCACCCTGGACAAATAGATCTAGACAATTTCACGATCAATAAAAATGAATGTCACAATCGCCAGTACGAGAGAAATAGCGCCTATAAAATGTGTTAGCGCAAGATCACAGTGGGTCTGGATCAAGCTATCACCCACCAAGAATTATGTTCATGTAAAGATACCCAATGGTACGAAACAATTCTCCAGCAATTGCTGGACCCAACGTCAGCCCGGTGTTAAACGAAACCGATATCATGGCGAAGCACCTCGTGCGGCCACCATTTGAACCAAACATATGGGGATCTGTTTCCTCCAATCTCCAAACCATATCTATGAAGACAGAAACTCGTGGTTAGCATTCGTTATCTGATCAAGCATTGTTCCTCTGACTTACTTCGCATGTGCAAAGCCCCAGCCCCCTGAACAAATGGTAAAAATAACCCAATCCCACATATGCATACAATGAAGGCGACTTGTTCAGTTTCCTGGCTGCCTTCGAACCAAGATAATCCGCTCCCAGGAACACCCAACAAGCACAGTAATGGGCAGAGCAAACCCCAGCCGACTGTTGTCGGGATTCGGACGCCTACCCGATCCCGGACCAAGCCAAGAAAGGGAGAAAGAAATATTACAGGGGCTTGAAGCGCGAAGAAAGTTGCTCCGACCGATGATGGGCCCCAATTGAAAGTATCGCGAAGATAGACTGGCAGCGTTGCGTTGAAACCAGCTCGGATGGCGGCTTGGACGATGGTGTTCAGAATGCTTGCCCAGATACTAGCGTCTCGAAGCATCACGGCGTAGAAGTTGTGAGTTTCCGCAACTGCGTCACTGTCACTTCCCATTTCAGCTTTCAAGTCGGATGCAAGGTCCATTGTGGTGTTCGAAGTCGATGGTACAAGTAGAAGTGGCGATGTTTCCGTAGGAAATCCCTCCACATCACTGTGTGGATAGCTTGGAGGGACAGTGTCTGGCTTTCTATCATTTGCTTCGGACGCGGAGGTCGAGATCTGCAAATTTATATACCTCTCTGGTTGCCTTACGACCAACCTTGCAATCATGTCGAGACAAAGTAGGGCCATTGGAACAGACCACGCTGCCCAGTATCCAAACCAGCCCAGCAACACCCCTCCGAACATTGGCCCGCTCACGGTTCCGATTGTAATAAAAGATGTACTGAGTCCCATCACTGTCCCAAGTCCACCTTTGCCTGCATTCTGGGTAATCATGTCTGTGCAGACAAGCCATGCTGCAGAGCCAGCGATGGCTTGGAGGACTCTGCCAAGGTAAAGCGCCGATACTGGATCAAATTCTGTCAGCATTCATCCACAGCCAGCGAGCAAGATTAGATTTGTTGAGCATATACATACATGTGGGAGTAAGAGCTACCAGTGCAGTGCCAACAAGACAGAGTCCCAGCGATAGAAACAGCGGCCCTTTCTGGCTGGAGCTTTTCCACGTATCAAACAACTTCGCGAAAAGAGGGGAGCATATCATGGTAACAAAACCGTGCGAACTCAACAAGCGACTAGTAGTTGCTGGGGTTTTCGATGGATCACGTTGTAGACGCTCCTCGAGCATGTATGGGAGCATTGGCACAGGAAATCCACCAAGAAGGGTTTCTGCTCATTGAAGTTAGAAGTATGAACCGTCGGCAACCAGCAGCTGTCGGATTCGATCCTACCAGTAAATAAGGCCACACAAGCAGTGCCGACAACCAAATTTCTGGAAGACCGCCATTTCCCGAAAGTCGAGAGGTTTGCAAATGAAGACATGGTGGGTTGCGGGAATGGGCAGCCGTAAGTTCAGATGTGCAAGTTTTTGGTAGACAGCGGGCGGGTACCTTCGTACTTGAAGACTACCCATTGTCTTGGATCTTGTCTCAAACACGAGCCGCCATTGTCGGCTACAAGTTGAATGCGTGTCCTCCCGGGAAGGCTTCGTTCCAATTAGGAATGAGATTGCCATTTCTATGCATTGCAAAAGGTATTGTGTCGAGCAACAAGTGGCATGTTCCCCACGCCATCGTAAATCGTAGCCATGGTGTGCAGTTCCCTGCAGCGATCGATAATGTACAAGCCGCAGGAACATCACACTGCATAAGATCGGCGTTTTGGGATCATCCGAGGCGATGGCTCGACCGAGCTGGGGGGACCACTAGATTAAGTCCCTATGAAGCTTCGTCCTCGGAAGATTGTGGCTTGTGTGAACCATCCTCAATCGGGTATCATGGCTTATATTTATTCGCTATAAAAACGCGATCAATACGGAACCAACCTTTCTTTTTCCACTAATACAATTGTATAATTTCATTTGATAATTTAACAAAATCAAATGTGTCGCATAATTCTCTACCGGTCTATTTTCAAGTTGTGGCTTCTTTAAAACACAAGCAACTTAAATGACTTCTGGTTATTAAATTCCTATCTTGGATTCAATTATCATATCCACAATAGATAAAAGATGTAGAAAAAAAGAAAGTAGCGACATGTGAAATATTCAAGCCAACACTAGCTACGACTAGAGCGATTTCTTTGGCGTGGGGTATAGCTACCTAGGTAAAGGGGGTGGACACAGAAAACCGACCCCCAGTATTGTGGAAAGTTAAATATTTAGTGCGTAAACAAACAGAATCCCTAGTTTATTTGTATAAAGATAAGTTAAAGCTAAAAAAGTCTAAATTTTGCCAATGAAATTGCTTGATTTCCTTAGCAACAGGAGCAACAGACCGAGGATCGGTTTTCTGTGTCCACCCCCTTTAAAATAAAGAGACCATGTGAGGATGGTGCAGAATCTCCATGGCTGGTGGGGGTTTCACATTTGGATGTTATGAATTATTTAGCGCTGTAGCTCCTACACGTAACACATCTTTTTGGAGGTGCGATGGGCGATCCCTCGAAGAGAAATCTCGTCTTCCGATTGAACGTACCCTCGTCCTACTTCACGTGTCCTACGCAGAACAGAGCACAAGATGAGAGATGAAGACGCCACCTGTCGGCTCCAGTAGCATGGTACATGCATACAGAAGCTGCACTGACAGCGAATCTGCTTCCTCCCACGCTGTTTGCATAAATGAGAAAGTGGGGTAGTGATGTGTATGGAAATACAAGGCCCTTCCCCTTCTCCGTTTTAATTATCCAAACTCTTCCAGCAGCCTCCGCCTTCTGTTCTATCACTTTCAACACCACAGGGGAAGTTTTTCGCCTTTCTTGACACCAGTTAGGACCGCTTGTCTAATCATGGGTTCTGAATTTGAGAACGAGATGGTGACAAACCGCGCCGCAAGCACTGAAGCTGCTCTCCTGGCCGAAAAGAATTATTCCGCTATGAACTACGTCTCTCTACCCATCGTTTTTGCTCGCGGTCTGGGGGCCTCTGTTTGGGATCCAGAAGGAAATCATTATCTTGACTTCCACGCTGCTTCAACTGCGCTCAACCATGGCCATTGTCACCCAAAACTAGTCGCAGCCCTTGTTGATCAGGCATCTCGTCTGACCTTGACCTCCCGTGCCTTTCACAACGATGTCTATCCTCAATTCACCGAGTACATGACCAAGCTCTTTGGTTACGAAAGACTCCTACCTTCAAGCACTGGTGCAGAGGCTTCCGAAACTGCGATTAAAGTTGCACGCAAATGGGCTTACAAGGTCAAAGGGGTTCGTCAAAATGAAGCTATTATTCTTGGAGTCGCAGGCAACCATCATGGTCGATCAGTGAGTCTCTGTATCATGATAAGAAGCTGGAAGATTACGAACAATGAACACTGACTCGTTCATTTTCTTTTTCCAAAAGTTGGCGTCTATTTCTCTAGCTTCTGACGAAATGTCCCGAGAAAACTATGGTCCGTTGGTTCCCAATATCAGCTGTTCGATTCCCGGAACCGACAAGTTCATCGAGATCAATGACAAGTCGGGGCTCAAAGAAGCCTTCGAGGCAGCGGGTTCGAACCTAGCCGCCTTTTTGGTTGAACCCATTCAAGGAGATGCTGGAGTCATCGTCGCCGACGACGACTACCTTCGAGAGGCGAGAGCTCTCTGTGATAAGCATAACGTGCTGTTGATTTGTGACGAAATCCAGACTGGAATTGCGCGGACTGGAAAACTCCTTGGCCACTACTGGAGCGGAATCCGACCTGACATGGTGCTGTTAGGCAAGACAATGACGGGTGGCATGTATCCCGTCTCGTGTGTGCTTGGAGACAACGACGTGATGCTTACTGTCGAGCCTGGAACTCATGGCTCAACCTACGGTGGAAATCCCCTCGGCGCCGCGGTTGCCATGCGTGCCCTCCAAGTCGTCGAGGAGGAAAATCTGGCCGAACGCGCACTGGATCTTGGTCAAATTCTTCGAAATGGTCTCATTGCTCTCCAGACTCAGTTTCCGGGTCCTGTTATTCAGACTGTCCGCGGAAGAGGGTTGCTGAATGCATTTGTGATCGACCAGTCGAAGACCGGTGGGCACACGGGTATCGAGCTGTGTGAAATAATGACACGGAGAGGTCTTTTGGTAAGTAATTGGGAGCATTTCTGTTTTTCCTCATTTCCTCAACTTGGCTAAATCGCGATGTGCACAGCTCAAATCAAGCCGAACAGGCATCATTCGCATCTCGCCTCCACTTGTTGTTTCCGAGTCCCAGATTGACTCGGCTCTCACAATCATCAAAGCATCCATTGAAGAGATGTTGTCTCTCCCTGTAATTGTGTAGATGAATGTGGTCACGGGTTGATGCTGCTTATAGATATTGATGGTAGATTAGTCTTCAATAACAAATAAAGAAACAAATCTCAAATAAAAAAAATTGCTACTGGAGCTCACTTTCAGACTTTCTCTCCGCCTCTAACCCTCGCTTCCCATCTAATGAAAGCAAAAAGTGTGCATTTTGAGCATGGAAGAAATTGGACAACCCTATGGTGGGTTCAGGCGATAATGATATCTCAAAGACCTGCATTGCTCTCCCGATTCCGTCAAACAGATTGCTTTGGTATCCCTTGATGAAGTTGGGAGCGGCACCAAAAAGCATGTATGTTCGAAGATTAATC
Source organism: Cadophora sp. M221 (assembly GCA_017366145.1). NCBI lineage: Eukaryota > Fungi > Ascomycota > Leotiomycetes > Helotiales > Ploettnerulaceae > Cadophora > Cadophora sp. M221. Next base: position 25,591 of record JAFJYG010000475.1, read on the forward strand.
AATCTCCAATTATTTTTTATTCAAATAGCTTCATCCCTGATCACCACTGTATTTTGATCCAGCTTCATTCATCCATTTGCTATCGCATCCCCGACAGCTCCCACAATTTTTCTGTCTGCATTTTCATGAAGTCACTAACATCCCAAATCTCCGTGTTCTCCCCACAAATCTTGCCATCATTGTCCAGCGGGAAAAATTCATGAACAGCCTTTTTCATAGCAGTTTTATCCGACCATGTCCTAGGGACACATTGATCCGCTCCCAAAACCCTCAGCACAGTCGGCAATTGGTATGCAGGCAGGCCATGCTTGATGGCAAGATCATCTCGAATAGTTGCCAAGTCCCGATGACCATCATTATCACAGTTTTGAAAGCGGACAAGAGCGGAAGTCCTGGTGTCGCATTGTGGATCTGCGACTGGAAAGATGTAACCTTCGGCGATATATGAGAGTGCGATTAGGGCCGCCTCGACATTTCCACGGGGAACTTTGTAGGTGTAGAATTTGAAAACTGTGATCGTGAAATCAACATCAGCTGGGGCACCAAGATCAAAGAAAAATGGGAATACTAACGGTCCATGTTTGCCCTTCCTTGAAAGATGTACCTTCCATCTTTTAGGGTGGCCAGATCTCCAGTCTTGAAAAATCCGTCGGCGTCAAAACGTTCTGCCGTGGCAGCAGGAGAGTTCAAGTACCTGTATCTCAGCGTCAACCTAAATTTCAAGACGTAAATAGGATACTTCGCATACCCGAGAAATAAGGATGGTGTTTTGACGAGAACCTCTCCTTCATCACCATTGTCTAGCTTCAAAATGACATTCGGAAGTGGCGTTCCCAAATCATTCTAGGCACAAAAATTAGCGAGATTCAAAAAGCTTTCGAACCAAGGGCGATTCCAGTGCTATTTCAGGTGCTTCACCTCAACGCTTCCTGTTTCCAGTTCGCACATTGATATCTCCTGAGTCTCAGTTGTTCCAAATAGCTGCTTCAGTTGTCGACCACCCCGCATTTCTCTCCAGAATTCTTTCACCAGAGCAGGAAGCATAGCACCAGTGGACGAAGCATCACGTAGATGCTGCACTCCCTTTACATACTCGTCAACAGCATCCTGGGCTAGCTTGATGGAGATGTCAGTCTGGAAATGTTTCATCATTCCATACCAAAAGGTAGGAGACAAGACGACCTTCGTAGCATTCCGTTCACGGAACTTGTCCCAGATCAAGTTGTAATTTCGCCCAAAGTTGTGGATCTCAATACGAACTCCCGTAAGCAGCATTTGGAATACCTTCGTGAAATAGAGTGACCAAAATGCGCCCCGTGGGATGATGCAGAGCTCGTCGTTTGGTTGAGGCACTTCATCTTGTCGGGCGTACTTGTTGATTGTTCGACGGCCGTGTAAAACGCCCTTGGGCGGACCAGTCGTCCCTGACGTGAAGAACAATATGCTTGGAGTTTCTTCGGACACTGCTAAATCCGAATTGAGAGTGTAAAGGGAGACTGGAGGGAGATCATCGTCGGCAGCAGCATCCCCGCCTTCATTATTGTCGATGATCAAGGACGGAATTTCGATTTCCTGTTTGATTCGAGTGGCAAGATCTGCCAGCTCCGCCGTAGCAAGGAGATACTTCGCGTCACATTTCTTTAGAATATATGCTGCTTCACCGGGCAGTGCACCTGTTGCTGTTTCTCCCTTAAAAGTCAATGTCACTTTTCTCCCGAGGCCTGCTTCATGAAGGTGACCTTACGCATCGGCACAACTACTCCACCAATAGCCAGAACAGCAAGAACTCCAATGATAAATTCGTATCCATTTGGGGCCAGGAGAGCGATAAAGAAACTGCCGGGTTTCTGAAGTACTGATTGATCAAGAACTCCTTGGAGCTTCTGTTGTAGCTTCACAGTACCGTTGAGGATTTGAAGGAAGCTGAAATGAGTCCCACGGCTGAAGTCATCGACGGCAATTTGAGAATTTCGCTGTCTGGCTATCTTCAATAGTCTCGTGAAAAGAACGTCGCCGGGGAGTGCAATTTGCTCTGTCATCATTACGAGTGTAGAAAATCAATGAGCGAGCTGTGAAGGGTCGTCCATTGAAACTGAGTGGTTGACTTGCAGTATTGCCCTTGCTACTTGACTAATAACCATATACTCCTAAGAAATTCAATCACGAGCACGACTTTGTTCGCAAATTTACCAACAAGATTCTAGGATCTCACTACGGCTGCAGCCTGAAGTTGCCTCCTTGGAAACAGCCCTATCAAGATTGTTCCGTACATGTTTGGCACCCATTAGTTCCAGAGCCATTGGCCGATTCAGTGTATTCCTTCAAGCATTGAGAAGCCGATGTGCAGATTGCATCTATGTCACCATGAATAATGAAAGCATTCCACCCGAATTTCCTCCTAACCTCCATTCCGGAAGGCGAAATTCCGAATCCCATGATAGGTAGGTTTTTAGCCTTGGCTGCATCTCGTATCTTGCGAAGTGCGTCGAGAAACACGGGTTCATCTCCGTCGAGTGACCCGTGTGCCAAGTTCAGAGACATACGCAGATCTCCTGTGCCGATGAACAGCCCGTCAACTATTACAAGCGAGGTACATTGTTAGTGGTACAGTAATGTAAGACACCGCTTTCATTGGACTTCAAGGCAATCAGAAGTGAATGACTTACCACCTGGCACTGCACAAATCTCCTCAACATTCTCCAGCCCCTCAAGATCTTCAATCTGGCAAATTACTGCCGCATGTTCGTCCCACACGTCATACGTCGTCTTACCATCCGGGGTACGGTTCTGCTGCTCACCGACAAGAGCTGCAGGAGGGAAGCTGCGGTCGCCCTTTGGTGGGAATCGGCAAAGCCGTACCAACTCTTCGGCCTGCTTTGCGTTTTGAACATGGGGCATGACGACTCCACCTGCACCGGCGCCGAGGGCATAATTGAACAGCTCAGGCGAGCATCTTGGAATCCGAACGAAGGGAACCATAGAGCCATTCGATTGATACTGTATCGTACGGATCAGACTGACGAGTAGGGTGGCGTTGAGCGGTGCGTGTTCCTGTAGAGTTGTCAGCACCTTAATGAAGACTCCCTCACTTTCTCCAGAGTAGCAGGCACCAATATTACTTACTGCATCCAAGAAACAGAAGTGGTACTGAGTTGCAGCAATAATTCGAGCGGCCTCTGGGTGAGGGATCCGGCAACCAGTACCCCATAGCAGTTGGCCAGAATTGAGCATGCCCCTAAAGTTTGTAGGCTGAGCCAGACTCAGGGCATTGTAGTCCTTTGTGTTGAGCATTTTGCGCTTCTGCCTCTTTTTGCTTTACAGACAACTGTGTCAATTGGAATAATTTAAATAATTTAATTTCTAGTCATTCAAAGTAGTCATGTCTATTTATATTTCGATTAGTCAATATGCACTGAAATTTCCCTAGTGGCATGGACGTTTCGCTTAATCTCGATATTTGTTGACTTATGCATCCGCTTTTTGTCTGCCAGGATGCTGCTGTGTAATGGAAAGCCAGAACATCACATTAGTGGAGGATCGAGTTCCAGTTATAGGTCCAAACACTGATTTAGCCGTAGTTATGCAAGTAGGCGAATGTCCTGGTGGGGTGACACAGGAATGTGCAGATCTCTGCCACGTGAATTTTGAGTGAACTCAGTTGCGGTGGGAGAGAGTAGCAGCAAGAGCATACTATGTAAAACTTGTGAAATAGGGGATGATTTAAAAGCACAACCTCTTCTCGAAACATACGAACTTGCAATCTACCACCTACACAGGATTTCCCAATAAACTCCCCAAAATGGCCACCTCGGCGACTAGACAAGCCGAACTGAAATCTATCTCGCTGGTTGGACTTTTGGAAGGGAGTTCCGATGCAGTGAGCGATCTTGTTTCTGCGTGCAAAATCAACGGGTTCTTTTACCTTGATTTCCATGGTATCACCGGATCCGAGACTCTGAAGCAAGTCGACGAGCTCGTTGAAATTGGAAACTCGGTGTTTCAACTCCCCCTCGAAGAGAAAGAGGAATATAGCACCGAAAAACATCTACCATCAAGGCTTCAGGGGTATGTAAACACCATTTAAGGACACAAATAACTGTATTGACGACGGCTACCAGATACAAGCGAGCTGGCTGTTCTGTTGGTCCGTTTGCCGAGAAGAAAGATGGCTATGAGAGTTTCTCAGTACATTCTGCCCTCTCCTACTTAATCATAACCTCTCTAATCCAATCATATAGATTCACAACAACGGGCTTTGGGGTGGTGATCCTCTTCACCTACCTCTAGGGTTTCAGGAAAATGTACCTTTGATCAAGGCTTTCATGGGCCAGGTGCACGAGTACACTGAGTGCATCTTGTCCATTCTCTCCAAGGCTCTGGATCTACCTTATGACCTAAAGGACTGTCACCGGAAAGACAAACCATCTTCTGCCAACATGGCCCTGCTCAAGTACCTCCCTTGGAGCAGTGACGCCGAGAAAGTGGGTAACATGGCGCACACCGATATGGGGACATTGACTATGGTTTTCACCAAAGCAGAGGGCTTACAGGCACTGTTGCCTGGCCCTGCTGGGACTGACGAGTGGTCGTACATTTCACCTCGACCTGGACATGCTATTGTAAATGTGGGCGACTCGTTGCGCTTCATGTCCAAGGGGGCCTTGGCGTCCTCACTGCACCGTGTCGTGCCACCGCCTCTACCCCAGTCCGCAGGTGAGAGCAAGTTCTCTTGCATCTACTTCCTGCGGCCAGAACTTGATGCCAAGTTTACAGACCATGCTGGAAGAGAAATCAACAGTATCGAATGGCACAACCAGAAGTACTCCTTGTTTCGTGAAGCGAGTCTGGATGCAAAGGAACATGGGGCTATGTTGACTGGGCGAGGAGGATATCTGGGAGCCACTGGTCAGATTGTCTAGGCAAAAAGGTGTATCTGAAATTTGGCTTTCGTAAAGTTGATCGCTTGTAGGTCAAGAGTTGCATTCTTGTCAATCAGCGGACAGAGGAATTGAAGAGGATTTGAATGAACGTCTCAGAGCTGTGACAATACACATAGTTTGAACATCTATGGTCAAGGGGGAACTTTTAACTTCAACATAAAACCGAAGGAAGAACGAGAGGCGACAAATGATACCAAAATGGGCCCCAGCGATTTCTGTGGCACCCCTCTATTCCAATCAATTGCTGAAAAATCTGTTTTCAGGATTCTGCAGAAGCCCCGAGTAGGCGGGTGGGCTCAGGTCAACTGCTCCTCGATTAGTGTATTGAGGTAGGCCCGCTAACCCGGTCATACTCACAGAGGTTGTCATTGTATGAAAGCAAGTGAGAGTCAGTTGAATAGTCCATCTCAAGGCCGAAGTAATTATATCCATCCCAACTAGTGGCCAATGACGCCGGGGGTGTGGGGTTTTGGTCCGGTTCTTCAGGTAAAGCATGGCTTGGGGATCGGCTGGGTGCTAGACGTGATGCTTTTCGAGCACCACTGTTCACCTCTCCTGTATCTAATTTAAGCTTCACGATTCCGTTCAAGCGAGAAGGTTGCTAGCTTACCGGAGATGTCTTTTCGTTTTCTGCTAGTCATATCTCGCAATGTGGCAGCAATTTGATCACCCAACTCGGCGAGTTCTAGCTCTTTCACAACTCCATCGATTCCCGAGGCAATGAGTGCCATAGCTGCTGAACGCATTCCATCTTGGGTACATCTGGATGTATATCTGGAGGTTCCTGCTGAGATGGAGTTTCTTGGAGAGATGAGGGGGGAATCCATACGCTGAGTGAGGCACATCTAAGGGTAATGCTATCAAATGGCCTAGGGCAGTTCCTTCGCCTTTGAATTGACAGGTCCATTCATTGTACTTGCATCCCTGATCGACCCAATTCAAACTTTTGTTCACGGTTTTCTGATCAGGGAAGCGCTGTGGGAACTCTTGGCATAGCTTGTCAGCCAAAGCAGGCTTCATATCCCGGATCCAGTGGGTGCCTGTGTGATATCCAGCGGCGACCACATGCTTGTAGATATTGTAGCACTCAAACCGATGGTAGATTTTGATGCATTCACGTAAGTCGGCATTCTCCTTCTTGGTGGCTATTGCTGCCTCCCAGCCCTGCCCTGTAGGAAGGCTCGTCTTGGCATCTTCTATCTCCCTCAAGAATCTTCCACGGTCGGTCTTGCAGCTCTCCAAGAGGAATCTTGTGCTAGGCGAGAATATAAGGGTGCCAATGGGATCACCATTCTCGGCCTCTATTTGTCGAGGGGTCGGTCTTCGAGTCACTAGCGAAGTGGTGGGGGTATTTACGTAGAGAGGCGAGCATAAAGGATTTTCTGTTCTTGCATTGGATCCTCTTGGTGGGTGCGTGCCCTGCAATGGGTCGTCATTTTCCTCGTTGACTTCATTGACTCTTGCTGGAATGGAACACAGGTTGTCATTTTGACCAGATGGGGAAATAGCGGAGTACGAAAGATGTCCATCAGAAACTCTTGTCGTTCCCACATTTGGGATCAATGATCCAGCACAAGTCTGTGAAGAAAGCCTGGATATACCAGGATTTAGGATCTACGAGTTGTCACTAGTGTCAGCAACATGAGCATACGAGTGTCGGTTCCCAGCAAAGGGGGACCCCTCCCGAATGAACTGATATGGAGAGGCAGCTAACCTGCTTTGTGCAGCGCATGAACAAGCCGAAAAATCGGCCGAGAGCCGAGACGTCAGAATCTGAGATCTGAGCCTTGGACACCAAGACGTGAGCCGTAGTGGTCTTGGGGTCATTCGCTTGACAAAATTGAGCAAGTTGAACTAGCAAGCCGTGAAGCTCTGACACGGACATCGTGAGGACGAGATTGGGGTTGGAATTTCCGATTTATTCCACCGATGTTGTCAGTTTTTCTCCACTTCATTGGATCTGATCTGGTCATCGTGTTATAACTGGTACAAGTTGGGAACCCGAGTGGCGACTGCTAGGGCCAACGGACCCATTGATTCCATTCCGTAATGAGGGCTCTGGGATTCCGATACCTTCTTATCGTCTGCGCAACGTGAGACGCAGCGCCCATTGTACAAGCGTTTCTCTACCATACAGCATCGTAGTATAGCTCCCCACTTAGGCGTGAATCGTACCAGAATTTCAGTATGATGTGGGGTCAGTTAGTGGTAGATCTTTGCATATTTTTACAGATCTGTGGGAACCTGCAGAAAGGCGATGCGGGATGGATCCGAAAGGTTCGGCCCGCTGGAACCTTGATAGATCTGAGCTGAAAGAAACGCTAGGTATTCTGCGCAAAGAACTTCGCAGTAGCGGTTTATCAACAGTTTCCGAGGGGGCATTGCAAGGCTTATAAGTTGACTCTATCATGAAGAACATCGTTAAAAATTATCATCTCGTCATCAATCGTCGCTTGACAAGGAGGTCAGCCAGGCAAATACGAGCATTTTCACCCTTTCCTCCCTCCCTCCCTTCCTTGATCTGGAATCATGTCTCCGGCGGCTACTCCACCACATTTGGATGTCGAGGCGGTGCGTAAGCAATTCCCAGGACTGGCCTCAGGCGCCATCTGTATGAACAATGGCTCTGGTGCGCTGGTGTACAAGGGCGCCATTGAAAGGTCAGTTTGTGTGGAGGCAAGCAGCAAGTTGCACACAAGTTGACCAAGACCAATCAATAGCATCGCTCGCACAATGTCAGCTCCCCATATGAATCTCCGCGGGTTTGACTCGAAGAGCATGGTCGATGTCAAACAACGGACTGCACAATACGCCAAGATTGCTTCATTTATGAATGCTGCTCCTGACGAAATCGGTAAGTCCATCCCCAGCCTTCGCCATGGCGTCCACTGATATCTTCGCGCTAGCGTTCGGCCCCTCAACAACAAGTTTGTGTCGAACACTGGCGACATCACTTCTGCCAAACCTCAATGCAGACTCCGAGATCATCGTATCGGTCCTCTGCCACGAAGCCGGTGCTACTGCCTGGGTTGCATTGGCTAAGTCTCTGGGGGTCTCCATCAAATGGTGGGTTCCAGAGGGTGGCATGCGAAACAACCATGATCCTAAGCTGAGCACCGAGACACTGCGACCTCTCCTGTCCCCCAAGACACGGCTAGTTTGCTGCGGGCACGTCTCAAACATTACAGGCACCATTGAGAAAAATGTGAAAGCCGTGGCGGAGCTTGTGCACACTATTCCCGGCGCCTTGATATTGGTAGATGGAGTGGCTTGGGCACCACATCGCCCAATCGACGTCAAGCAACTCGGCGTGGACTTCTATGTGTTCAGCTGGTACAAGGTATTCGGTCCGCATATCGCACAGATCTACGCCAGCCGCGATGTGCAAAAGCAGTACCTCACCAGTCTGAACCACTACTTCTTTGATGCGACTTCATTGAGTGTGCGCTTGGGGTTGGGGAATAGCTGCATCGAGCTTGAGCATGCACTCCCACCTATCATCACCTACCTAACGGAGGATGTCGGCTGGGATGCACTCATCGCCCATGAAGAAGTCATTACTAGCAAGATTATCGATTACCTCTCAGCAAATCGTGATTTATACACCATCTATGGGTGTCAGTCGGCGGATCCACTGTCACGGGTTTCTTTGATCAGTTTTACTGTGAATGGGATTCCATCGGACAAGGTGGCCAAGCGCATTCATGAATCCTCCAGTATTCGACTCATCACTGGTGACTGTTGGTCCCCTCGGACTGTTTTTGATGTGCTAGGCCTGCCGGAGTACGGGGTGATTCGGGCAAGTTTGGTACATTACAACACTTTGGAGGAGATTGAGATGTTTGTGCAAAAGTTAGATGAGGTGGTTCGAGACCTGAAGAGATAATTGTACTTCTAGATGTAGATAAATCCTACATAGCCTTCCGAGGCTGCCATCACAAATGCTCAGTGTCACAAAATCTATTCTTCTACGGAGTCAAACTTTCCACTTTCAGTCTGCTGATCTCTAGACTAAAGTAACACATCCAGTGACGCTGTAGCTAGATATTAACGGAAAGGGGTTCGCCTGTTGAAGCAAACTCCCTGCCCCACTTTCCCTGATCTTCTGAGCATAAAAGCGCGCATCAGACAGAGAGACTTGGACTATTCTGCCGAGAAGCTTTCGTCTCGTCGTGTCGTTGTCTCATTGTCCATTTTTTGATCACAGAATCTATCACTGTCTCGCCATGACATTCTCCCAGAATGACACCCCCTCAAATGGCCAAAGACAGAAGAGTCTCATGAGGGAGCCTCTAAAGCTCAAGGGTCTTCTCAACAAATACAAGTCTTTTGAGGTCACCCCCGCGATTGGCAAGGAATTCCCTGAGGCGAACATAGTAGAATGGATGGAAGCTCCAAATTCCAATGAGCTCTTGCGCGACTTGGCTATTACAAGTAAACTACAGGTCTCCTATTTCTATACTACCTTGGAATATACCTAACCAAGAATTACAGTCTCCCGTCGAGGCGTGGTCTTTTTCCGTGCCCAAACCGACCTGACTGATGAGCTTCAGAAAGAACTGGCACAACGCCTTGGTATTCTTTCAGGCAAACCAGCCGACTCAAAACTGCACATTCACCCGTTGACCAAACACAATCTGGATAAAGATACGGAGCTCAACGTCATCACAACTGACAAGGCGGCGAATCCAGCAGAAGATCTGTGGAAAAACAGACCCGTCGATATCAGAAATGCCTGGCATACGGACACCGGCTACGAACCGAACCCCGCCGACTATTCGATCTTGAAAATTGTCAAGAAGCCCGACACAGGCGGAGGTAGGTGGTTCTTTTGCAAAATGTGGGCAATAAGGGGACTGACGATCATAGACACAATTTGGGGGTCAGCGTGCGAGATCTACGACAAGATATCACCATCTTACCGCAGCTTTCTGGAAGGCTTGACTGCCACATTCTGCCAAGCGAGACTCCCAATCTCCGCTGCCGAAAAGGGGTTTGATCTTTACGCAGAGCCCCGGGGATCCCCAAACAATATCGGTACATCTCTTCGGGCCGTTCACCCCGTAGTAAGGACCAATCCCGTCACTGGGTGGAAGAGTCTGTTTGCCGTTGGCAACCACATCGAAAAGATCAACGATTTGACGCCCGACGAAAGTCGACGGTTGCACGATTGGTTCCTTCAAATGATTGTGGAAGAGCACGACACTCAATTGAGACATCGGTGGCAGAATCAGTATGATGTCGGTTAGTATTCCCCTTGCTCCAACACATCCTCAATAATAACATTTGCGGTCACAGCTATCTGGGATAACCGTACTGTTTACCATTCGGCTATTTTCGACTATGCCGGCTTGGGCGCCCGTACTGGACATCGAGCTGTGAGCATCGGCGAGCGACCTTACTTTGACCCGAACAGCAAGACACGCCGTGAGGCCCTGGCTGAAGAAGGGGTGATGTTTTGAGGTGTTTTGTTAGTGATCGGCTGACCCTTGTGGTCCCAGATTGTGTGTTTGGATTTCAAAATCTCATCAGCGAGGTTCCTGGGGGAAAGTCTATGCAACGAGGTTATGAAAAGATGTCTGCAGTACCCGAATCGCTTGAAGCCTGTGTCGAAGCAGCCCACGGTTGATACAAATGATAAACCATGAATCTCCCTTCGTTTGAATGAATGTCGTAGAATTGAGCATCAAGGATCCGGAAATGAAGCTAAGATATTTTGGCGGCGATATGGCTTGAGAGGTGTACACTTCCACGTTCAAGTCTGTCAATATGTCTCGGATGCTGAGAAGTGACATTTGTCTGTTATTTTTTGACAACTGACTATTACGTCGTAAAATTCAATTCGATCTCATGAGTTCCTATCAACTCATTTCCAGGCGAACTTGAGATGAGAGCGATGCGGAATTGATTTCAAAAGAAATGACCTCAATCATCACCATCACGCTATCGCAGCATTTTGTCCGTCTCAAACGCTTGCCGAACTTGTGCAAATAACGCATCCTTGGTAATAATATCCCACCCAGTCATAGCCATTGCCTTCCCGCACACAACAGCCCTTTCACAAGCAACAGTGGTTCCTGAAGCCCGCGCAAATCCAACAGTGTGGTTCTTGGATCCATCATCCACCGGGATGCCAATAATCCCATGCAGAGCAGGAACCACATAAGAGACGTTGCCCTGGTCTGTAGCCGCCGCAACTGGTCCCTCGGATTCGAGGAGGTGAATACCGTTTGCAGCCATATGCTTCTGGAACAAATTGCACAGCGGCTTATTGACGCGCAACTCGGCGTACCCAGATAGTTCCTCGATGTCCAACTTGCAACCAGCAGCAAGTGCACCGCCCTCCATGCACTGACGGACCCTCTGCCCAAGCTTTCTCGCACCCTTGATCGTGGGACTTCTCGTTGTGTAATGAATTTTGGTGAGGGCGGGTATGGAATTCTCGGTGGGTTTTGGGGCTTCAACAATGGAACCGTGGATTCTCTCGGCCGGTTGAATTTGCTGCCGGAGCATTGACACGCTCACATAAGTTGACACAAGAGCATCGAGCGCATTGATTCCTTGCCACGGCTCAGCTCCGGCATGGGCCTTGACACCATGGTAGGTTCCTTGCAAGTTGTGCGATGCAACATTTGTAAATCCAGCAGACCCCATGGCGCCTTTTGCCGTGTAGTCTGCATCTGATTGCGGATGTCTGTTTCTCAGTCAGTTTTCTTTAAGACCAGTAGAGAATTGAAATATGCTGAGGGAAGGCGATCGCACATCATCAAGGATACATCTACCTTCTCATATGCTCCTGCATTGAGAAGGTCAATTTTTCCACCTCCGTCTTCTTCAGCTGGTGTGCCCAGGAGTTGCACTCGCCCCTGGATTCCAAATTTCTTGATAGCATAAGCAAGAGCAAGAAATCCAGTAAAACCGGCTGTGGCAATGAGGTTGTGACCACAGGCGTGTCCCATTCCTGGAAGAGCATCGTACTCTGCGTTGAAGTTGACAGTCCTCCCACCTTCTCCGTAGATGACTTCAAATGCTGTTTCCAAGCCGTATGCATGTCGACTCACTTGGTAGCCGACTGATTCCAGGAGGTCACAGATAACGTTATGGGCCTTATGCTCTTTGTACGCCAGTTCTGGGTTCGTGTGGATCTAGGCCCGCGTTATTAAACAGCAAAGGGTACCATGGTTGTGTGTAGTCAATCACGACCAGCTTACATATTCATTCAGAGCTTTGAGCTTTGGTTCTAGGCTCAAAACATGCTCGTTGATTGCAGTTTGCACATCTGCAATGAGTGGCAGCGCGGGGCCATTTAGTGTGGTGATGGGCCAGTCGATGAAATCCGCCATTGGTACACGGTTTCTCATAGAATGTAGTTTCTGGTTAGAACTCGAAGCAGGAGGGATTGGCCATATATAGACCAGCAGTATGAACTGGGATTCCGTAATGCTGAAGTTTAAACTTAGAGCCATTATTTCTTTAGTAACGCTGAAACGGAAACTGCCACACCGCCCATAGATTCGATAATTAAACATCTGTTGAACCACATCACATATAAAGCCCTCATCTAGCCAATGCTTTATTGCCTCGAAATTAGCACTAGTTTAATGAATTTACGAACACACGGAAGGTAAATATTACAAAAATGACCCAAACAACTAAATCATTAAAGCAAATTAAAAAGGCATTAAATACAAGATATGATTATATTGTAACGACAAAAAAAAAGACCATAATGAGGTACTAAGCACTAGGTGTCGAGCCTGGAAAGCACCAGGTCTTCAAATCGAGGTGGAAAAGTCTTCAATTGCTCTAAAACTTACAACAAAAGGAGACTTCTTATAACACTGGTATCCTTTTTGTCCTGTTTCCTAAGGCAACGGGAATCAGCCCTAATGGAAGCTTTACACTACACATGGATTTAATCGATGGACCTTCAAATCTAAAAAGCGCAAAAAGAGAAGATTTTAAAATGTTGAATTCTACTTCATACCTTTGAAACTTCGCTTGTCATATTTAAATATTGGAGCTTATCATTATGGACTTCTAAAAAATTCGTCTCCAATATTTGAAACCCCACCGCAATTTAGGCTTATAATAACACGTGCAGCTCCGTTTTTAGTTTAGTGAGTCGGGTTGGAATTAGAGAAAACTGTTAATTCCGCTGTAGTACAAGGAACTGCGGAAGAGAATATGGAGCTAAGAGCTTAGATTAAGGTGCAGCAGCAGCTGCTGCACCAGTTCTTTACTTCTCAAGCCAAAACTAACGCCCTCTGAATCCTTCGAGACGGCAACAGATATAGCTTCTACAGAATTATATTTGACAACATCTCCCATCCCAGCTGGGCTCGTCGGTTCCGAAACAGCACCAAGACTACCCAAGTCACCACCACCCAGCCAAAACGCACCATGGCCAGTACAGAGGACATCACAACGAACACACTAGAAGACAGAAACGGCAATACCACCAAGCCAGAGCAAATTCGCGACATCTTCTTCTTCCCCCACGTCCGGACCGCATCCCATGTTTTCTGCCGCCTCCTCTCCAACCAGCCAGGATGGGCACCGCAATCAGACTACCACTTCAAGCGGGCATTCGATTTCGCCCGAGAATCATTCAATTGGGGTCCATTGACGAACGTATCTGGTCACATACGAAAAGAGTTTGAGGGGCTTCTCCAGGAGGGGTTTGATGAGATCCTCCGTGATAGAAGAGCTGCTAAAAATGAGGTATGAATTCCGGGTGACCTGATGTCAGATCTGGTTTCCTTTTTTCTTCATTTCTCCTTGAGTTTTCATAGTTAATTCCAAAGAGCAGGGCAAGAACCTCCTTCTCAAAGAACATACTCTCTACACATGGGAGCCATCGAAACTCTCGCAGAGCATGTGGGGTGGCCCCATGAGCCCTTCTTTCACAGCCATTGACGAGGGATCTCCATCCGACAATTCCGAAAAGACAAACCCGACGATATTCCCAGACAGCTTTCTCAAGTCCTGGAAGCCTGTATTCTTGATTCGACACCCCGCGCCGACGTTCGAGTCCTGGTACAGAGCCGAAGGCGGCGCGCGACATATCGATCTCTCAGACAAATCCTGGTCGTTTTTCACCAGCTTCCAGTATTCCCGTGAACTATACGATTGGTTCTTGAGCAACAGCACTGAGGAGTCGTTGTTACCGATCGTGATTGATGCAGATGACATGTTGGATAAAAGCTCGACGATGAAGAGGTTATGCCGCAAACTGGGTATGGACCCGCAACACATGCCCGACAAATGGGACACTATCCCAGCCCCTGAGAATGTCGGATGTCGCGAGTCGAAGTTCATGGGGGATTATTGGAACTCGACGTCTATTGATAGCTCGAAGAGTTCTAGGGGTTTGGACATGGATGCTAAATACATGACATGGAAAGCGGAATTCGGACTTGATGCTGCGAGGGAACTTTTGGCTATTGTGGAGAAGGCCATGCCGGATTACAATTACCTCAAGAGCAAGAAACTCTGACGGGATATGTTGTAGGAGATATGTTCGCTTGGACCTGGAAGAATAGAGTTCTTGTGTTTCTGTTAAGTCTGTTGTAAACGAGGGGGCTTCGACTTTAGATTTCACTTGGAAGGCTAGAGAAAAAAGAAATGACAATGTCACAAAAAGTTCCCCCGGACAACTTCCACAACTCTATCGCCAATACCTCTCAATGGTCTGCACCTCTCATCTACCCTACCATCTCCTCACTTCTCCAACCCAGCACTATCCCTTCATTCCCGAACTTATATCAAGACTCAAGAGAAGACTCCTCCCCCAGTCCACTCATCTCGCGTTTTACCCCCCCCCGGTCACAACTTTCAACCTAGCTCGCCAGTTGCCAATCTATGAGAATTCTTTCTGGTCTGGCAGATGTAGACTCGCCAGTTTCATCAATGACTTTGTTTGGGGTCTTTGATATCCTTGATACTAAGTGAGAAGGCTTGGGCCTGCTCACGAAGAGAATTTCATGCTTCCTCGGCTCCAGATGAACTACCTACGTAGAATAGATACAATGAAGCAGTTGACAGATTCTCCATCTCCAAACTCATGTGCATACTGAGAAGGCCATGAGAGTCACAGAATCAAAAGATTCCTCACCGACATAAGATAAGCGTGAGACTTCAAGGGGGAATGAACAATTCATAATCATGTTCTATGATCTAACTTGCCCCCACAAATAATATCCCCGTCTCTTCCCAACTCACGACCGAGGAACTATCCAGGGAACTTCAAACCTTAGCATCCAAACCCTCAATAACAACACCCCTCTCAACCTCCTCAACGCTGATCGTTCTCTGCGGCCCCTTGAACCAGGACCTACCTCCATATCCGAAAGGCAACCACCACCCTACAAGACTGATGATACTGATCCCACCAATCATGATCGGCGCATAGTTCAGCGTCTCGCCCGTGACTGGGTATAGCTGTGGAAGTAGAAGGACGATGACGAGGAACGAGATGTAGCAGCCTGTGACCACAGCTGCGGGGAGTGAGAAGCGGCCAAGGTTCCATTTTGCAGGTGTGAACGATTTGCGGCCAACGGTTTGGCGTGCAAGAATGGGGAAGAGATAGGAGACGTTCGTTGCGATTGTGGCGGTTGCTGTGATGGCACCGAAAGCGACGACGGATCCAATTACTGCAGTGGTGATGATGACAGACATCGCGAGCACGAGAAATGCGGCATGGATTGGCACTTGTCATATCGTTAGTATTGAATCGTAGCTTACCAAATGATACGGATCAAGAAGAAAATACAAAATTTCAAATTCTCCAATCAACTTGACGGCGGGTTTATACGTACTAGGGACATGTTAGCACTGCATGATTTCCAGCTTTCAAATCTGGAAATGAGGCTCAAGTTCCAAAACCACCAAGGATTCTGACCCAAGACCCCAAGACGAGAAAGGGGAGGGGGGGGGGGGGATTAAAC
>JAFJYG010000476.1:0-41461 GCA_017366145.1 Cadophora sp. M221
GGTTGGAGGGGTAAAGAGGGAGAAGGAGAGCTGGTTTTGTTTGGGTTAAGAGGGGGAGAGGTTGGATGGTGTGGGTTGATGTGTTTCTCAATGAGAGAGATGCGGTTCATGAACTTGAGACGATGTGAATGCTTAAAATATAAAGCAAATGAAATGACAGGTTTGGGTTTATGAAGAGCAGAGAGCGTCAAGAGCTATGACGCGATGAGGCTCCAGCCTTGTCTCCCTCGCTAGGTTTGTTGACCAAGCGTTTTCAAGCAGAGAATCAAGATGACAAAGGGGATGCGCTGTGATGAGTAAGGGGTTGATTGGTTGGGGAGGAAGTACAAGCGAGAGAAGGAGGATGCGGATTGGTGAGTACAAAACCCCTTTTTGGGTTAGCGAGAGGATCTGAATGAGGAAGAAGAATCTGAAGCAGAAAATGGGAGGGTTGAAGGTTTCTTTCGTCCTTTGGCCTCTTTCCAGCTTGTGATACTTCTAGGGCACAAAGCTCTAGCAACTATTGAAAACATGTGGAGGAAGCATGCGTGAAGAATGGACACTACTTGCGCAACTCGAAGAAAAGACCTCAAAGTATATGTATATTCAATTGCAATGCGGTACAAGAGCAAGTGCAAGTGCAAAGGGCGAAAAGCTACTACTCTTACTTGGAGGACAGTGCCGCATGCCCTACCAGATCAAAAACATAATTCGAGCGTCAAGGCAGAAAGCAACCGCGTTCACTCAGTGAGTGCAATGCTATGGATATCCATGTGCACTGAGCCATCTGAAGTTCTGAACACAAGTCCAACTAACGCTTGCAGCTAACAGATCTAGCAGAAAATACGAAAACACGATATCGGCATAGGAGAAAGGTAGTTCAGTTCAGCTTGAGGGGTTGGGTTCGGTTCGGATGCTCGGTGAAAGCGAGAGCTCACCCCGCGTTTTTAGAGAAACCTACCCGCTCCGACCAGCAAAATCCTCTCTTAAAGCAGCTACAAACAAGACTTCTTAGTAATCAGTAGGTAATCAAGCGATACGAGGCAGAAGAGAAAGAGAAAGGAAACGTTTGTCAATACAATGATGGTAAGGAGGAGAAGATGCAATGCCGCACAATGCCGCAGCCATAGAGA
Source organism: Cadophora sp. M221 (assembly GCA_017366145.1). Classification (NCBI taxonomy): domain Eukaryota; kingdom Fungi; phylum Ascomycota; class Leotiomycetes; order Helotiales; family Ploettnerulaceae; genus Cadophora; species Cadophora sp. M221. The sequence continues at coordinate 1,113 of JAFJYG010000476.1, forward strand.
CAGTTAAGGAAAATAGAAGCCATTGAGAAGTGGTGTATTGTGTCTGACTGCCGTCCAGACTGCGGCGGCAGTTGAGTGTGCGCTTGTTGATTCGCTGAAAGGAACGAGAGAAAAGAAACAAGACTGGGATTTGAACATGCTGAGAACTCTCAGCATTTGTCACACGGAGATCTTCTGTCAAGTCTTACTTCTCACTTCTCACCAGGCTCATCTGAGTGGCGATGAAGATTTTCCTCTTCAAGACATCGACAACACCAGACCCAGTTTGAGCAGCCAGCCAAGGTTGCCGGATTATCCGGGGTCCACACATTTTTAAAGGGGCGGGCATTAATAAGCTCTGCCCATGCAAAGAGGATGATTTCTGGCCAATTGCATGGCAGAGCTTGATTATATGTCTCTCGCTGCTTTTGATTTATTTACTTTGGTTTGGTTTGGTCCGATCAGATAAAATGGATGGCAACGAGACTGGACTTGGCTGGACTTGAGTGAACTTGGCTGCACCGGACTGAGCTGAACTGAACTGAATCGAACTTTAAATCCGATGCAAAGATAAACGGACAGGCTTCATCCTTTCCCCGATGGGTTACTTGGCTTGAGTGTTCATTTTCCTAACTGACGAAGCGAGGCGAGTTGACTTAAGTTCTTGAAGTTCGTTTCGTTTCAGACCCGGATACCTGGTTCCAGAATCGGACAACAAGTCAAGTCAATCAACTGCTTTGCCCTGCTTTGCCCAACTGTGATTATCCATCCCATACCAATTGCCATCTTGCCTGCCTACCTACCCTACCTACCGTATCGTATCTTACACGCCGGTTGAACTCATTGATTGATCATCAACCAGCAGCAGAGTCAGCGGGTATTGGCTTCCAGGCTTAAAGCAGCCGGATGACGTACTAATCTCGATTCTGCCCCGGCCTGCAAAAGAGCGCGACAAGGCCCGTCCACTGCAGGGAAGAGAAGGGATTTGGTGAGAACGCCGACGACTCAGTGGGAGCGAAGAGCGGACTGGACTTGGACTGGGACTGGGACTGAGACTGAGACTGCATCCATCCAGACGGACGTCGAAAATCAATATACAAAACACCTGAGCGCCCGGCACTCAATCTGCTTTCCCCTCCCATTCTGCCACTGCCTTACGTGGGCTGCAGATATTCTGCACTAACACCTCATCACATCACTAGGTACCGCACGGCAACAGCAGCAGGAGGAACAGTCAGACAGGTCGACGGGCACGGAAGAAATCAGGAGCTATGGCCGAAAACAACAGTCCCCCCGTCAATAATAATAACAACAACCTCCTCCTCGTCCCGGACCCATCGCCCTACTTCCAAGATGCTGTTACAGGGAGGCCACGCTCGAATTCCGGGCGCTCGCAGAGGTCGCAGCTGTCGGGTATAGGTTTACAGACACCGCTGGCGGAACAAGAGTCGCCCATGGCAGAGAGGGATTATACGCGGAGGCCCAGTATTCGAATTAGACGCTTGTCGAGCGTACAGCCGGCGACACCAGGCACCTTTGCCAGCGGTAATGACCAGTATGGCGAGGAAGGGTCGCCATCTGCCTCTGGGGCTGGATCTGGTTCGGCGAGGAGGAATCGCAGTACGAGTGATCCGCAGAGAGGACTTGGAGGCCTGCCGAGATTAGGAACGAGGGATAGTTATATGCCAGAAGTGCAGGAGGAGAATATCTCGCCGACGACTGGGAGAGCGACTGAACAGTTCCCGCCGATTCTGGAACAGGTTGATCGTACGGACTATGCGCCTGAGCCATCGAGACCAGAGACTGCACCAGAACCGACTTCGAGATGGAGGACGTTGAGGAGGGCGAGGACGAATATTGGTACGGATCCTGAGAAAGGGAAAGGAAAGGAACCCCTCACGCCAACACAAAATGAAGCCGAATATGAGGAGGATCTAGTGGACCTATTGGACCTCGTTGGTATGTCACCATGGCATGGGATGGGATATGTTGAAGCGTTGAAGCTAACTAATTCTAGATCCCGAAATCTCAACCCTCCAAACCCTCACCAATGTCCAGAATTCCCTCTTCGTTCCCGATCTGGGGAAATACCTTAATCGACGACCAACATATAATTTGACGAAACGACCAACACAGGTTCCCGAGAGCAGTACATCTGGGAGTGATGATGATACGGCACCAAGTGTGCCTCCAAAGGACGATAGTCGTCCACAAGCACAGCGTATGAACACAGGAGCAACACTTAATACTATCACGTCGAACGTGAATGATAAATACTACGCCGTGTTACCGCATGGAGTACGGATCCCTAATTGGAGTGAGGAGGAGAAGTTGGAACTCAATGACCATGTCAGGCACATGTTACATTCTCGACGGTCGAAATTCAAGAGGAGTATGAAAGGGTTCAAGCAATATGTCTCGAAACGTATGTCACTCCCCAAAATACGGCGTTGTTCTACCGCTAACATGCCTAGCTCTCGGATTCTTTGTTACTTTCTATGCTGTATCTATCACTGCTTTTGGTCTTGCTTGGGTTCTCTTCCTGATCGGTAAGTCCGCTTCGTCTTCGCGTATTATGATCACCCACTGATCAAATAGGATGGATCAATGTTGGTGGCTCCCGTGAAGACTACCTCGTCAACATCATCGACAACGTCCTCGTCGCCCTCTTCGCCGTCATGGGAGACGGACTCGCCCCCTTCCGCTGTATCGACACCTACCACATGTGCTTCATCGCGCATTATCACCACCTAACCTGGCGTCTACGACGCGAAAAAGCTCTCCCAAAACTAGCCAACAACAGCGACCTCCCAGCCGTACAGCCCGAAGAAGTAGCCGACGTCGAGAAACAGGAATTCTCCGTCCTGTCCCCGGAACAAGTCAAGAAACTACAACACCACCAAAAGAAATTTGCTCGCAGTCACAGTTTCTACAAACCCCACGAGACGCCCACGCATTACGCGTTCCCGCTTCGTTTGCTAGTTGCTATTGTAGTTTTGCTCGATTGTCACAGTTTACTGCAGATCGCCCTCGGCACCTGCACGTGGGCTATATCCTACCACGTCCGGCCCTTCGCACTCACAACCGTCATCCTCTGCTGTAGTATCACAGTCAACATCACAGCCGGCATTCTCATCACGGTCGGCGACCACAAGACGCGCAAGAAGGATGTGCGCGAGAAGATGATCCGCCAGGAGATGACGGCCGACGCTATCAAGAAGGTCGAGAAGAAGCGTCGCCATGACCTCAAGAAGGCAGGTGTTATCAAGGATAGCAGTCAGTGCGAGAGTGCGCTGTCGATGGCTGTTCCTGGTGAGACTGAGGAGGAGATGTCTGCGAGGCAGAGTCGATTGGCGTTGAGGGTTGTGGATCCGGGTGCTGATGCGGCTATTCCGAAGAAATTGTAGGGTTTTTCGTGGTGTTGGAATTTCAGTGGAAATGAATTTGAGGAGGGGAAGGTTGTTGGTTATATAGATTGATTGTATGATTGGAGAGATTGTACGGATTCTATGCTACGGTGTGGGATGGGAGATTGGTATGATTGGATGGATGATCGAGGAGCGAGGATCTTCCTATGAAAATATATATCCATTTTCACGCACTTACAACCTGCTTGATCTCATCTTATTACCTTATAAAACGTTACAGTTTATTCACTTTTCAACTCCCACTTCCCCGCTGGATTTTTTCTTTTATATATATCTTCTTCTCGGAACAAGTGGTGTCATCACTAAGGTAGAGATCCCTCTGTAGAAAGATTCAATACCCTGCATTTCCGCTCTTGCTCCTTGCACGTTTTCTTTTCCTTCTATATCGCTTTTATCGTCAGTCGTTATTTTCCTCCCTCCCTACTCTTTTTCCCTTCTCTTTTTTTTTTATATATTCTTGTGAACGTGAGTAACGAACACACTTTTGGCGTTAAGGCTTTGTTGTCCAGAGATTTGTTGTTGTCACTCTCGGTTGCGGTGTCATCTTAATAATCGATGATTGTGGAGTATGGGGAAATGGAGAAATATGTGAAGTTGCTTGGGGAGTTCACCAGCAACCCCAGCCATCCTCCGTAATAATAAGCCAATTACAGTATTTTCTCTAGCGAAAGAAATACCTATATCGCCTTGATTAATCAATCCACTTCGAATGATTTTTCAAACCACTCAAATCGACAAAAAGAAATACTCCTCCTCTGCACAGGTTTTGATTTAGAAGCTATGTTTATGTCTAGCTTTATCTCTGTCGTTGGGGGGTAGATGGGGAAGGTAGGTAGGTTGATTTACCTGATCTTCGGATGTTTGGACTTTTAGATTGTTGGATGGATGTTTAATGTTCATTTTGGTATTTGTTTGTTAAGTGAAGTAAATAGGGTTTGTTGTCAATGTTCATTTTATTGTCAATCTCTGATTTATATTGAGAAATTGGGAAATCTAATTTTTTATCCGCAAATACTTCAACGTTCAATCCCTTCTTTGGGGCGGGGGATGGGGAGGCAGGATTTCAGCAAGGAACGAGTTTAAAGTTAATTTTAAAGCCCATGATATATTTATATATATATATATATATATATATCGAAAGTGGGAACCGTTTTTTGGGTGTTTATCGGTGTGCCTTATTCGCTAGGACGTAAAAAATTTGTGGGTTGTCAATTCTTTTATACAGGATACCAGGTTTGTAAAATATGCCGTTGAAGGTTTGGAACGTCACCTCATTCATTCACTTGATGAGGGACAGCTTGGCGGCTGTTATAAATTGAGCCAATCTTAATTGGCTACATTTACATAAACTTGCCTTACCAGACTTCACCACTCTGCTAAATCTGCAACATCTAGATTCCTTAATCCCCGAGAGAGGAGCGGCTTGTGATGCAACTAGTGATCTTTCTAGTGATGGCAAGGCATGATAAGGAGTTTTTGCTCCAACTGGAGGGTGAGGTGCTCCAGTTGAGGTATTCACTGGCCAATCATTGACTAGTTTGCTTTGTATACAACTGTACTGTACATAGCTTCGTTTCTCAATGACTCCAAGAGCATTGTGTCAATTTGATTCTGAGGTGAGCTAGAGCCTAGTGCCCATTTTACATTGATATTTTGCATTGACGAGACTATATTATATTGAATTCCTGATTCAAACAAAAGCCAGCGTGGGGGAGAGGTCTAGGAATTCTCGTTCCTAGTTTGTTTTCTTTTCTTGTGTTTGGTTTCTCAGAAACTCGCTTACTAGCTATGCTCCTCTTAATCAAGCCAAGCCTAACAGATATATCTAGAACTGCAACCACTCTGCAAAAGCTGAGTCCCAATATACGCTAAATGGAATATTTAAAAATGAACTCAAGTTTGTATAACGCTCCCCAGAAATAAGAATTCCTATCGATCTAGTGTTGAATATCAATTTGCCCAACTCTATTCTCAATTCTAAAATTCTTCAGACAAAGCTTTTTGCCATCAAATACGAAGCTCCATCTCTCCGCCGCACATATCGGCCCACAACTTTATATACCCCCTGCTCAATGCGTGATGGCGCGCCTTGCGCCTGGTGCAACTTGATACCGTCACAACTTCGGCGAAACATTCCTTGGCGAAAGTGGGTAAACACCACGCCAAACCAGGATGATGCTATCCACAATCCACAAAATAGAATCGGAGGTGGGGGGCCCGAGTCAAAATAAATGCAAAAAGATACGAGGAAGATAGGAGATAAGTTTAATCCAAGATACATCTTCTGGGTGTCTCGCTGCACACTCCTCGACCAGCGTTCCAGTTTTATTATTGTGGTTTTGTAAGATTCATCGACATGATGGTGATCTTTAAGCTTCTTGACTATATTGCACCAGGAAAGATATCACTCCATTTCATTATGCGTTTCCTCGCCCCCACTCTCGTTTTGGTTCCTCTCGCATTGGCTTCTCAAATCAACACGCTCTCTTCACGTGCCGACTCCGAATGCACAGAAACACACATCTTCCTCGCCAAGGGCAATAACGAGCCCTACCCAGGACGACAAGGCAAACTCGTCAACTCGATATGTTCCGGTCTCTCAAGCTGCGACTACGAAGACATCCTCTTCTACAACCCCGTCGAGTCGGTATACTGCGATTCGGTGTTTGAAGGCACGGCGAACGGCATCGCGCAGATCATTGCGTACAACAAACGATGTCCGGATGCTAGTCTTGTCATCAGTGGGTACTCGCAAGGTGCTCATATCGTGGGTGATATCTTGGGAGGAGGTGGTGGAAGGTTCTTTCAAGGGTGTGTTCAGGGCGCTAATGAGGGGTTGGATTTCAATTCTGCGGCGGCGAAGAAGAGTGAGTTTGCCATTTTTCTTCTTTTTCAAACAGAGTATCATACTGATCACTAGCTAGTCTCTGCTGTATTGATATGGGCATCAACTCGACATACTGCTTCCCAGCCATATAATGTCTTCACCGGAGCCAACGGCCAAGGACTCTTCCCTCGCCCAGAAAATCAACTTGCAGCTATGGCACAGTTCACTTCAGTACTACACGATTACTGCGTCTCAACTGATCCGATCTGTGCTGGTGGGAAAGAGGGACCTACGCATCTGAACTATTTCGACCTCTACTCGGATGTTGCTGCTGAGTGGGTGAAGAGTCAAATTGGCTCGAGGGCGGAGTCATCGACTGTTGTTTCCAGTGCTACTTCGAGTGCTAGTGGTGCAGCAAGTAGCAGTACCTCTGCGTCTGTATCTGTGTCTTCAGCGCAGAGCTTGTCGGCTACTGGTTTGACTGTCTCGGCGATCCCAACGCCAAGTAGAAGTGTTGATGTAACTGTTAGCTCTGCTTCTGTCTCTTTGACATCGACTGCTAGTTCGCCAGCATCAACATCAGCATTAGCTTCAGCTTCAACGTCGGCATCGGTATCAGCACCATCAGCAAGCGTGGCAAGTGGAACTTCGACTTCGTCATCAGGAAGTGCGGCAGCTACATCACATCCGTTTAATCTTTTAGGCTTAGCTGTTGCAGGTTCATTTGTTGTGTATCTCTGAGTCGGTTCATCTTGAAGATTGTTGGCTGGAAAGCAATTGAAGTTTGAATCGGGGTAGAAAGAAGTCCATTCGAATTAGTACTCTCATGTAATAATCAACTCTTGCCTCACACCCACAAAACCAGCCGTCAATTTTCGACACTGACTCAAACTTTGCTCTCATGCTCAACATGCTCCATCATACCCCCCTTCCCAGTAGCAGCTTCGGCTGCAAGCGGATCCTGCAGCGCGTGAGGCACCAACTGATCACCAAACAGCTCATCCATCTGCTCAAGAGTCTTCCCCTTAGTCTCTGGGTAAAAGAGAATATAGCAAACCGTCGCAATAACACCGAAGATGAAGAATACGTAAAAGTACTTGAAGCCGATATTCGTAAGCGCCTTTGGTGAGATCTGCGCAAAAACCAAATTGAGCGTCCAGTTGGTAAAGGTCGATATGGAGTTGCCCTTTGCACGGATGTCGACGGGGAAGATCTCGGCGGGGTACACCCAGGAAATGATTCCGGTCGGGGTGTAGAAGAGACTGAATACGAAGTTCATGGCTACCATGGCGCGGAGCTGGGCTGTGGATGCGCTTTCCAGGTGTTGGGATAGAGCGGCGTTGACGACGAGAGCCAATGCGCAACCAGCAGCACTGATAATGAGTGGCTTGACTCGACCGACACGATCCAGGAGCCAGAGTCCAATGGTGCAGTAGACAATCGACAAAGCTCCACTGATTCCGATGATCATCAAAGATTCCTGTGTGCTGATACCAAGAGTCTCGTAGATACGAGGTCCGTAGTAATTGATGACGTTAATACCAGAGAGAGGGCCGAATGCTTGAACTCCGCATCCGAGTAAGAGACGGCGGCGCCACGATGCTTTCTTGAAAATGGAAGACCAGGTGATAGTATTTGCGCTTCGGTCTGCTTGGATGACATCGCGGATTTCGCGGAACTCGAGCTCGACGTACTCGCTGTTGCTTCCTGTTGAATCGTCGTGGAGGGCGTGCAGAGTGGCAAGTGCTTCCTCGTGTTTGTCTTGTTCCATCAACCATCTAGGGGATTCGTGGAGGAACCATATTCCACCAAGGAGGACGAGTGCTGGGACGCATTGGAAAGCAAGTGGGAATCGCCCTAAAGTAGTCAGAATGGTAAGGTGTACAGGATAAGAACTTTACTTACATTGAAGGTCTGTGTTGGAGAACGAGCATCCGTATCCAAGCCATTGAGCAACGAAGAATCCCCAACTCAACATCCACTGTAGAAGACCGGAAAGCACACCACGGTGCTTGGCTTCTGCGATCTCTCCAGCATACATGGGGACAGTCGATGAAAGAATTCCCACAGCAACACCGGCGATGAATCGTCCGATGATGAGCATAACCATATTGACCGCACCAGCTTGTAGAGCACAACCAAAAGCAGCAATTAATGCACCGAGAGCGATGGACTTCTTTCTACCCAACTTATCGGCGACGAAGAAGTTGATTATCGTGCCGAGAATGGCACCTCCCTGAAAGGAGGAGACGATCCCACCTTGGACATCGTCGCTTGGCTGGTTGAAATAGTCGACGAAGCGAGGTTGGGCAATGGTTGAGGTAATGATACCGGAGTCGTATCCAAAGAGGAAACCTATTGGTGTTAGTCAATGTACATTATCGAATCTTGAACTTCAAGATGTACCTCCAATAGCCAGGAAGACGGCTGAGCCGATGGTGGCAGCTTTTCCCATGATGATTTGTTTTTGTATTCTGGAGTTTTCGCAGGCTTTGCAATGAACTTGATGATATTGAGAGTTACCCCACAGTAGGACTGCTGAGTGTAGATGTGGAGTTGTCCAAAAGCTGGGGAAGATCAGCGTATTTATGCTTTCAAAGGACAAACCCCAAACCCCAAACTCCCCTCAAAATCTTCTTCTATCGAGGCTCTCCATTCGGGGTAAATCCCGTTGCTCTTCGGTACAAACAACAACGAGCAAAACCTGATTAATTATATTCGGGATTCTTCTCGGGAAGTTCTGTGAAGCCGGTGCGGCGAAATGATGATCCTATTGGCTTCATTGCCGCCGCTAGGTCGGCCCCTCTCCACCCACATTCTCATGTTGACATTCAAAGTTTTCAATCCACCACAAGCGGGGATTTGAAAGTGGACGGGCGAGGCGGAGACCTCATACTCGAACTCGCCTCAGTTGCTACATTAGGGTCGCTAAGGGGTGGGAAGTCCAGTGTCACCCTGCTTCGGCAGACTGTTTAGCCTGAACCATAGGCTTGTTGAACCCCCCGGATTACTATTTCCCCTGTATTTTTCTTCTCCATCCACATTCCGGCTCTGAAAGCTGCAGATACATAGCGGGGTTCCATCCACAATTGAAGTCCAGGATTCATTCTCGCGGGCCGAAGAGGAGTGCATTGTGGCTTGAAAGCGAGTCATTATCAGGCTTGAAGCCAACACGCTCGCTGAACATGATACCGAAGGCTTGTTAAGAACTTTAGAAGTTGTAACCAAAGGGACATTCAGTCGTCATATTTGCAACTTACAAGTTCGCTGAAGACTATACCGAAGGCTTGTTCAAGCTCAGAAGTTCGAATATTGTGTAACATGATGCCAAAGACAAAGACTGAAATGTCGTCTACTGGTTGCTTGTTGTTTTACGTTCTGATAATCACTTTCCCTTCGTCTCCTATCAAAAATCGTCGGTCACAATGAAAGTCGCTAGATGTGGTATACATGGGTTCCATGAAACACTTGGAATCGATGCCGATGAGCTCAGGTTCTACTGGACTTTGGAAAGCGACCACGAGCTAGCTATTCAGACAGCATACCGAGTAACTGTCGTCGAAATCCCCCCAGGAGGACGCACTCCTGGCAACAAAAATGATGTCGCTTGGGACTCTGGGAAATGCGAGAGCTCCGCTCAGAGAGACATAATATGCAAACCACCCGACGGTTTCCGGTCGACTACAGAATATCAATGGACAGTAACTGTCTGGGACCAAGATGACAAGCAGTATTCAAGCGACATCAATTCGTTCTTCACTGCATACCCTCGGTCTCAACTCCTCCCTCCCCTCAGTATGAACCAGACATACATGCCACACACCGCACTTATCTTCCGGACTTGGTTCGAAGATATCGAGAAAAAATGGAAAGCGTGGTGGATCGGTGATAGAGGCGATAAACCCATATATCTGCGGAGATCTTTCAACTTGAAGCGCCAGCCATCTCGAGCTATCGCATTTGTTGCAGGACTTGGACACCACAATTTCACTATCAATGGAGAACCTGCATCTGACCACGTTCTTGATCCAGGATGGACGAACTACCACCGAACTGTACAGTACGTTGCTCACGATCTCACCTCGAGTCTCCATGAGGGGGAAAACGTCATCGGCGCACACATTGGGAATGGATTCTATGCTGGGGATCAAGGAGACAGGTTCTTCTGGCCAAAGTACGAAGACAACACCTATGTGCGATATGGGAACGAGCTATGTTTCTTCGCAGAGCTTCATTTGTTCTACCCCGACGGCACACACGATATCATCATATCAGATTCGGACTGGCAAGTCAGGAAAAGTGCAACGACGCTCGCAAATATCTATGCTTCCGAAACACATGATCGGAGAGAGTATCCAATTGGATGGGATGCGCCTGCTTTCGATACGAGTTCTTGGAAACCGGCAAAGGGTCTAACTGGACCTCGTGGATTCTTGAAATATCAGAGCCAGCCACCCGTGATTCGCCACGAAACTTTCGAATCAAAATCGACGGTTTCCCCGCGAACTGGCATTGTGTGCTACGATCTCGGTCAAAACGCATCAACAATGGTGAAGATCATGGTGGAAGGCAAAGCCGGCTCGGAAATAACGATTCGTTATTCAGAGACAGTCTACGAAGATGGAACAGTGAAGATGCCAGATCCTTTGTTCAAAGAATTCGAAACTGGTGTTTATTCAACTTTTATCCTTGCTGGTACTGGCTCACCAGAGATTTGGGAGCCTGAATTCAGCTTCACAAGTGCGCGATATATCCAAGTTGAAGGCGTGTCAATTGAGCCAGGACAAGGACTTCCTGTCATACATTCAGCTGTTGGTCAACATGTCTCGTCGGCTTCGAGACGACTTGGAACGATGAAAACCGACAAAGAAGATGTAAACCAGCTCTTGAACGCGCTGAAGTGGACGTTTGCTAGTAACCTTTTCAGTTATCACACGGACTGTCCCCAGATCGAAAAGTTTGGATGGTTGGAAGTCACTCATCTCCTGGCGCCTGCAACACAATACATGGTCGACATGGAAGATCTGTACACCAAGATCCTGGATGATATCCTGGATGCGCAGGAGCCAAATGGACTTGTCCCGACCATGGCACCAGAGATTCGATATATGTGCGGCCCACTTCACGACACGATCACTTGGGGATGTGCACTCATCTTCATCCCTGATATTCTCATGAAGTATTATGGATCGACCCATACTATTCCCAAGATGTACCGAGCAGGTGAAAGATACATGCAGTACATGAGAAAGAAAGAGAGGAAAGGCGGTTTGATCGAGCATGGGCTTGGTGATTGGGGACGGGGAATCGCTCACGGCAACGCACAAGCGAACATCGAGACTGCGGTTTACCACGAATGTCTCAAGTGCATGGAGAGATTCGCTCTGAACTTAGAACTTGAGGGTGAAGCTGCGAAGTGGAAGTCAGAAGCCTCGCGGGTCTATGATGTGTACAACAAACATCTGCTTGTGACAGATGATCCCGAGCGTCCTTACGCCTATTACACGTCGCTCGACAACTATCCCGCCCGAGACCGAGACGCAGTTTGTCAAGCACTTGCTTTACAATTCGGTATGGTTCCGTCCGACCATAAGGATGATGTGATGAAAGCCTTTCTTGACGATGTAGCAGACGGCAAACTGCGATCAGGAGAAATTGGACTTCGCTACCTCTTCAATACGCTTCACGACGCAAACCGGCCAGATCTGGTTCTGCAAATGGCTCGTCAAGAGGAACATCCTTCATACATGCGCTTCCTTCGACGAGGAGAAACAACCCTGTTGGAGTTTTGGCAAGACGAGTGTCGAAGCAAATGCCACGACATGCTTGGAAGTATATTAGAATGGTTTTATGTCGCTGTGCTCGGAATCAAGCCTAACGAGGATGGGTATCGGACTTTCACGATCGCACCGCCGTATACCTCGGAGTTTGGTTCTGTGTCAGGGACTTTTGAATGTCCGTATGGGGAAATTGCTGTTGATTTCGAGCGAGATAAAGATGGGACTGTTGTTCTTCAATTGAAGGTGCCTATGAGTACGTCGGCTACGGTAATGTTGCCGAGCAAGACGAGTGTTGCTCAAGTAACAAGAAATGGGGAGCCGAGGATTGAAAATACAGGGAGCTCCTTGACCTTAAGTCATGGGAAATATGTTGTACATATCACTTGATTAAAATAGTCTGTAGATTGTCAGTTTGTAAGGTAACTGTCCAAGCTTTGGTTTGCTGAATCCAAGTTTTTCAATACTGAACTTTTGCAACTTGGCCTTCGCATGCACTTGTGGTTGTTTGGAGATTATCAAATGGCACATGGCATACAGACGGGTTAAGAAAATGTCTGTCCAGAGATGTAAAAGACATGTAAATTCGTCTATGACAACCCATAGCGGTAGACGTATCTATTCCATGAGTCTGATTTCCTTCTCCTCGCCAACTTCCCCGAAAGTCCAAAGCAGTCTCAACATTCCAACCTCGCCCTCCCAGATCTTTTGGTACTCGTTACTTGACTAACGATCGCACTGAAAGCTACAAGTGAAATTGACCGCCGGAAAAGCATGGTTCGTACACGGCGTCCCCAGCGAGAACGAATCCCACTTCTGACTCCCCCACACAAAGCTCAACTTCCCCGGATCATGTGCTCCAGGCGGGAGACCTGTATAAACCGGATTCTCTGTGTTGTAGATGTGCAAGATGTTGGAGCCGACTTGGATAGGCACGAGTTCCTCGCCGGGTGTGGTACTGCCGATGGTGGCTTGGTGGAAGAACTCCACGCCGTTGCTCTCGCTGTTGAGAGTTTGTTAGATGGGATTTGTATTTTATAGGTGGGATGGGAAGATGGGACGAACTAGTAGGAGTCGAATGTTTCCCAGGAGTCTAGACCCCATCTTTGAACGACTACTCCGCAGCCGTGAAGGGGCTTTGGTGTTGGTGTGGCGACTGCAGTTGAGGTTTTTGAAGTTGTCTCTGCTGTTGTGGTTGTGGTTTTCTTGGTTGTCTTGGGTCTGCCGGGAGTTGCAGTGACGGAAACTCCAAAGAGGAGGATGCTGATGAGGGCTAATGGGGGGGCTGAGAGTATGAAACGCATGGTGGGCTTGGAGGAGATGGAAGTCTGGTTTGGAAAGGACGATATGTGTAACAGTATGTGTTGGTGGAAGTTGTTTGGCTTGAATTCTGAAATGTGTCTCAAAGGTGGCCAAGCAGTATTTATAAAAAAGGGTCATGTTGGGAAAGCCTTGAAGCGCATTCACCTTCTACTATATCATGCAGTAGCCATGACTTCGAAGTATCCTGCTTGGGCGGCTACATGCTGGATTGTGATTGTGACCCCAATGCATTTCACAATGTGACTGCCCTTCACTCCATGAATGGATTTCCTCGCAGCGACCTCGCATATCGAATCTCTGTCACAACATGGTGGGGTCTTGATAGGTTGTCTGGGGCTGCAGTGTGACCCCGCGATGTCAGGGCCACTTACGGCCCCTGATTTGGTGATGATCCTTCTCGCTTCGGTTGATTGTTGGCCCCCCTTTTTGGACCCCGCCTTGGCGTTGATGAGGTTGTTGATTCGTCGTCTCGGGTGTCCAATGCGAAGAATGTGACTACACTCAAATCTAACAAATTTGCATGCTATTGAAGTGATTAGTAAGAAGATTGCTGGAGGATATCTGAGGCTTGTGAGCGGTTCAGGTTGATTCTAGATTTGACATTGGTCTTCCATCTGGAGCTGCAGCATAATTTAAGCGATGCAGCTATTGTCTTTATTTGCTGATGATACCCATGGGAAGCACATTGCCTGAATTGTATGCAGCGGGATGACCCGCAGATGTTGGCTCGGAAAGGGGAGAATGAAGATAAGTGGGGTCCATATTGGTTGGCACGCTGAATGGGGGCTGTTGGATATCATGCAGTTCGAGGGGCTGAATCGGCCCCATCACCACTGAAGCAGTTTGCAGATTGTAATGATTGTCCGCGCTGATGACCTGTTATACTGTTAAATCGACATCTTAATCGATCTCACATTGCAACTTGTCTGGTCGTCGTTGCAGGCTATGTATGTGAGACTGCGAAAAGTGGGTGTTTTGGTTCCTCAAGTGACGAGTTGTATTTATCATTAAAACTGTACTCCAAAAGCTAATACGCCAAGAGTTGCGGTATTTGGTAGTCTTCACAAATCCGGTATAATTTTATTGAAGTCCGCATCCTGCAGCTTACCGAGTTCGTTGCCAACAGCGTACGCATGCACCACTGAAATTGAAATCGTATATTGTACGCCAACAAATGGCAAAGAACAAGGCTTTGGTAACCTTCCTGGGACAGAGGAGGTCGTATCCAGGGTCTATTATCTGTACTTTCATTGAATTCTACCACTCGATAACTGTCTTGCTCTCCAATGCACCGTCATCCGTCTTCTGCATAGCGCCCAAAGCCATCCTCTTGCGATATAAATCGATATTAATCGCGCTCAAGATGGCTCGTTTCTCTTCAGGTATCCAATTACCCGGCTCTGCATCCTTGACTTCTAAGCTCCGTATCCAACGAGCAACATGAGCTACTGCAAGTGCATCCCAAATCCCTTCCCGATAATTGGAAGTGAACAGCATATCGATGGCCCGTTGCCTGATGGGATCATCTCTGCAGCGAGAACCAACAAGAAAGAGTGCTGCCACAATTCCAATATCGACGTTGAAGTGAGGCGCAGTACCGTTGTACGTTGACTGTATGTACGGTAGGATGGATTCGGACAAGTTCACCACATCGTTAAATTCCGGGAGGAAGATGTCGTATTCGCATTCCGTGGTGAAGAATGTTCCAGCAAGCATTATATTGCTAACTCGAGCTTGCACCTGAAGGATTCTCGCGCATGCTTTCTCCCGCTCGTTGTCACCGGCTGTGATTCTCTCGTACAGGTTTCCGAATGCCGTCATCCATCGAAGTATGTCTCCTCGGTAGCGTAAATGTTCTTCCTGGAGTGGCCACGGCCCAGACTGGGCATCACTCAGCAAAAGCTCGGTATATTTCATGTCCACCGAGCCTTGCAATTCCAAGTCTTCTCTCTCTTCTTTCAGCTTCACCATATCAGTGTGCTGAATTGATTTGCAGAAATGGTAATTCCGATTCATGATGAGCTGCCAAAACTGCCTTGTCTGCGATAGACTTGTGAACTCCCTTGGCATGCTCTGGATTATACTGTTCTGGCTAGTCTTGACCTGGTTATGAACTGCCTTGTCTCGTGTGTCTATGAAAAGAAGTACTTGAGAATCTAGGGAGTTGAACGCCTCGAGCAGGTCTTCTTCAAATAGTTGATCTTGCCACGCCTTTTGGGTCTGGAACGGCTTCCCAAATGGGTTGTTTCCAGCTGTCCACTGATGCAGCAACATCAAGCCTCTCTGAGCATGAATCGCTGCCGCTGCTTGGTTTCCAAGCATACCTTCGAAGCAGAAAACCAAGAGACATGCGATCAACGCTTTGCGGAGGTCATGCTGGCCTGCGGCAATGGCCGCCCTCATGCCACGGAGAGACTTGTCGTACTGCTGCAGGGCAAACTGATAGTCAGAACCTTGCGTTAAAGATCCTAGATTCTTAGTCTGGCGACTATATCTGCTTTCCTTTCCTAGAGCTCCGATAGCGATGACCGCGTGTCGGACAAATGGTTCCACCTCGCTGATTTGCGGGATTAGTCGTCCCCATAACGTGCTCGGAAACGTCCCAGACACTTCCCTAGCTGTCTCTTCCAGAAATATCTGGAAACATTGTCCGTCTAAGGGATCTTCAAAGCCGACTCCGCTGTAGATTCTGCGTAGCGGAGCAACTGCATTGGAGGCTCGTGGGATGGCCACCTTCTTGGGAAGGATAACCTGGCTATGCCGTGCCCTGGGGGCTGGCTTGGTAAGTTGCTTATATCCATCGCAAGTCAAACCAGCCTTGATACATCTATTGCAGTGAGGCTTTGCCTCATCGCATTTGACTCGTCGAACTCTGTTGAAGGGACGTTAGCATGGAATCGAGATCTCTCGGTTCAGGACTAATACGAACTTGCAGGTGAGGCATCCCGTCCTGACTTTGGGTTTAGATTTCCTCGTCCTTGATGTGTTCGCTATCGTAGCTGGTCTCTCCGCCAGGATAACCTCAACTGATGGCGATGTCGAGGAAGACGAGGTGGCTGAGATGTTGGCTGACATTTGCCGAGGTTCAACGAGCTGGACCGTGAAGCTTGTTGTGAATTGTCAACCTCATCAAGGCTAGGAATGCCCCTCTAAGCTGGCTACTTAACTGAAATGGCGGCAAATGAAAGTTATTATGTCACAGCATGAAATACTCAATATTATGTAGATTTCCAAGCTGGAGAAACAACAAATGGCGCCGGCCACCAAAATCGATCCATGGTGCTTGGCATAAGCTGACGCTTCACGTGATCTACGGAGTTATATCTACAAATGGGCAAGTTTCAGTATACGTTAGACAACGAAATTTTTTTTTTTAAAAAAAAAGGACAAAAAGGATGGGGTTCCTATCGAATCCAGTCTTTGATTGAAGATTCTCCTGCCACAAAGTACGGCGTTGAGGGCTGCAGTCTGATTTCTAGCGAGCTAAGCGATACCCAGCAGAACAGAAAATAACAGTTGAAAGCATCAAATTAACGTGTCTAGTGTAAAAATCAAGCACTGACTAGCAGCTATCGTGAAAAATATCTTCTAATCAAGGAAGAACCCCCACAGTACCACGGAATCCCCCTCCTCTTTCAGGCCCTGAACTGCATGGGAGCCATCTTCTGTCCTGGAAGCTCACTGACCCACCCATCTGTATCCTCAATAACCGTCTTATCAACCGCACACTTGTTCATCTCCTCCACCGTCTGCGTCTTCAGAATCCCCTGCATACCAGGACTTCCACACTTATGGAACATACACGAATCATTCATCGCTCTCTGCAAACTATCTCCTTTCCAACCAAAGAGATAATCCGCATGCGTGCCATAACCCTTCCCATCGCTATATGACCACACAAACGGCTGTGATCCATCTTTCGGCCACATGTCTGCGAAAGCTGTAGTATTCCACATCGTCTCATAGGCGACTTGTGCTGTGCGGACGGGGTGTGACGCTGGACATGGATCGGCTTCGCGGAATCCACCGCGTTGGTTCGAGAACATATGTGCTTGGTGATCGGGGCTGTCGACATTCTTGCCATCCCAGCAGCTGGGGAAATGGTGTATCGCCATAATTCCTGCCGCGCATGGCTTGCTGGGGAAGTCGGGGGTTTCGAATCCTCGAGTGAGGATTGTTTCGAGACAGGTGTATGCTAGACCGAGATTCGACTTTGGACTGGCGAGAGAGGTTGTGGTGGGATTTCCAACTGTCATGCGGAATCCCTGTTGTAGGTTAGCTGATACCCCTTCGCTTTCTCAAGGAGCCTTCCCGGGACTGGAACGAAAAGTCGCAACCACTTACTGGAGGGAATGCAGTGATGTATTGATCACCATTCGAAGTAAAGTCCTTCTGCGTATAATAAACAGTCATACCACCCTTGATATCCGGTGCATCTTGACCCTCATACCCCAGTTGCGCATTCGGATATTGAGGCACTCTCTTGTACGACCCATTCTCATGTCTGAAATACATAGCCGCCGTCCAGTAGTTTGAGAGATCTTCGGTATATGCACATGTTGTGCAAGTGGCTTGCTCGCCGATATCGCCTTTCATGGTGGCGTTGAATGCATTCCCACCGACGATTTGATGGACGTGTGCGGAGGGAATCTGGCCAGGTTCTACGAGAGGGTCGAGTCGTTGGATGGAGACTGTTGAGCAGGCGAATCGAAGGGCTGCTTGGGATAGCCCGGCTTGGAGTATAAGAGGCGACCACTTCATTTTGTAAATGTTGAAGTTTCCGCCCGAGATGTATGAAGTGACGATTTTGTTTCAACTGTACGTTGATTTTGAAGTGAACGATAGGGGCGTACTGACTTGACTTATCGAAAGCCCGTATCACTTCGCGTGAATGGCTACTAGCCCACACATATACATAGTCTGTCCACACCCTGTATTTGTTGTTGATAACCATTAGCCTCAACGCTTCATGTGGGGTTCCACAGCTTATAATATCATCCCATAAGCGATTGTTTTGGCAAAACATGAATTAGCCGAGTCACAACTTCCAGAAGCAATCAAAATTCGGATGTGAGACATTCATTGGCTCGAGTTCAACTGCCGGCATTCGCAAGTCTTGAATTATTACTACCGCATATATTCGATGTTGCTTTTGGGCCTCGGTGGGCAAATTGAGGCTGCAGATGGCGGAAAATCGGATGCATCATTCCTTGAAGCAAAGGTTACACGATTATCTTTGATCAGATGAAACTTTTGGAAATATCAACAGAGATAATGTCTATACTGATGATAAGACAGCCGTGGTAGTTTATCGAGGAAAATCTGTGATCTAAAGTACTGCTCTCTCGTATTTCTGCCCCACCTCCATTGAGATTGGTGACCAAAGTCAGCCTCATCGAGAACAGACGGTAGATAGGTTGAGATGCCCGTTCCGAGCTCTCGGAAACTTTTTTTTCAATGTTAAGAACCTTAGTAATGAACTAACTGATGTATTTTGAGCATGTAGCACATCCTCAATAGATATAGTTAGAAGCAACATCGCTTTACTCTCAACTTGCAAAAAATGCCTGGAGATTGCTACTCTGCTAGTCCACTAGCAAGAGCTATGCATGTCCATCAGTAGAACAAAGCCAGGAAGACCAAAACCCAACAGGACAGCCACAGATGCCATCTTTGACCTTCATTCATGCCCACGCTTCCAGCACTCGTCTTCGTCGAAGTAGTCACCACCTGAGAAGCGTTCTGGCAGATTGAACAGCAATTTGTCTCAATTATCGCTGCCCCTCCAGCGACCAGCCCATCACGCGGATACGCACCTCCAAGATCACTTCCCATCACCGGCCCCTTCGTGATCATCGGCCAGCCAGGCATAGTTACCGAAGTCTCACCAACAACCAACCATCCCAATCCTCTTTCATCAGTCGTAACACTTACCACCTCAATGCCCAAGCTCACCGAGCCACCAAACTGCACCGTCCGATTCCCCTCTACTTCGAATCTTGGCAACGTCGTCGGAATAGGATTAATCCACATCGCCGTCCCACTCGCCCACGGATTCTGCGTCGTCGGTCCCCAGCGCGTATACGTATCTGTAAATGTCCACACAAGTCCCGGCCTACCGTTGACAGTTCCCCAGCCTCCTGTCCCCTGAGCAGAAAAAGTTGACGACCGACCACCGCTACCGAATACCATGCACCGAAGACTCTGGTAGAAGCTTGATACGCCATTGGAGTCGATCCAGGAGACGGGCAGGGTGGTGATTGATGCGGTGATTGAGACGATGGGGTTTCCGGTGCATGTTTTGCTTGTAAAGCGGAGGGTTATGGGGTGGGATTCTGCGAGGATGTCGCCGGAGAAAAGGAATACTGTTTCTGGAGGTGCGGAAGTGAAGGTTTGTGAGGTAATCGTCAGGTTTGGGCCGGGTAGTGAGGAGGAGGGCGATGTTGTTGTGTATGCCAGTGGATCGTCAAATGTTGGCGTTTCTACAGTGGAGGAAGATGATGGTACTATTTCTGGGATGAAGATAGTACGCTTGTATTCAGCGTGTAATGGAGTTGGGTCAGGCTTCTGGGGATGGCGCTGAACTGGTTGCGCTAAGATGGTTGTCAGCTGCTGGATAACTTGAGTTTGCTGTGGAAGATAGATAGCCTACCAGTTTGGGAGGAAACAAAGACCACAAAAGGACTCAGGCAGGTGATTATCAGTAGTTTTTTGTACATTGCCATATTTTTGTGTTGTCCAGTCTTGATACCTCTTCCTCCCGCACCAAAAAACCAATCACCCCAATGCCTTATCCGCTGCCAACCTATGTTCGCGCGAAATGAAAACTCCCGTTGCACCATTCAAGATTTGAAAATTTCCTGTCTCTTCGACCGCAGGCATTTAAGACATGTATTGGTAACGCGGCTTTCTGGATGATATCAGAGGTTGTCCACTGCTGCGCCTCCACCTCACAGGTTCAATTCAGCCTGATATCAAATTTCCGCAATGGGGTAATCTTCAGCCTCATTCTTCTCTCTCTCCTGATTCATAACCTTAGCATGGAGAGGAGAGGAGTTTGACGGCAATGTTTTAGAAATGTACGGTAGTAAAGCAGAGTTTCTGGAAGTGTTGAAATAAAAAACAGTGTGGCCTTTTTGTCCACTCGGATTTGCAGCATGAGGCGAAACTGAATGTGAAGTCATAAGCTGAGGTGGGCATCCGAAAAGTCTAGTATTCACGTGAGAAGTTTTATGCAATGGAGAAGGAAATGGAATGAAGGTTTGTAGACAGCGCAGAATATCTGGGGACTCATCGATTTGCCTGTCTGAGAAGCTGGTAAAGTACTCCATTGATGTGAAGAGACCGGATGTTGGTGGCCTATGAAGTTATATGTAGTGTGTGGATTTGGGGTATGTTTTATTCGCAGTCTAGCGGTTGCGAGGGCAGGAGAAGCTTGATGTTAACGATGAATGATGGAGAGGAGTGTTTGCGTGACTTTCACGTGATACTTCAACACACTTCGATTCTAAATCACTCTTAGGCAATCGACCGAACACACTAGCTCTCAGGTTCTACATCCCCTATAGCATCCTAATCCAGATTTACACATCTTCTATTTCATCACCAATGGTCATTTCGCTTCCTTACCTTCCCGTTGGGAGGGAAATGTGGGATTTGGTTGTCAAACCCAAAATTGACACGTCGGAGATGATGTTGAAATTTCCATTCCCGACAACACAGCATCGACAAGCCGACGCGTCGAACAGGCAAATACCCAGCCAAGGGTTTTCATAGCGATCATAGTTCTCAATGCCAAGGACGATATGAAATTTCCAGGATGATTCAATTTTGACGGGTCTCCACAACCACAAAACTCAAGCCATGAAGGAGGTGGCTGGCTTTGCACAGTACGGATCCAGGGCGGATACCCGTACGATAAGTTGATAACATTGGTTCGGATTGCAAATGGAGAACAGACTGCAATGCAGTATTGCCTCCAAGACGGGATGAAAGCCAAAAGTAGTCCTCCCAACGATAAACAGAGAGGTTTTTCCCGAGACATTTCATCCGGTCTCGAACGCCGTGCGGCTCAGTAACGAAAACAGACGATTCAAAATGAGGATAGTGGCTCAAAACGTCGCTGCATCCCGAGCAAACGGTTCCTTTGAGACTTCTTCGACCTGTGCCGCTGCCGCTACGAGAGGAGATGAAGCCTTGACCACGGCACAAACGACACGATGGATTCAACTCAACCTAGAAAAACTCAGGAGATCCATCGCGCCACCCGTCCAGCCGCCTGTTGATCATCATCATCGACACCACCTCGAATCCGTCATCCCCGATAAACAATCCTGCCTCATCCGATGATCCCGGCCTGCCAATTCATATATTAACTGGAGTCAGTCTCCACAGCACAATGTATTTTTCCGCTTGACAGCCAGGAAAAGGAAGACGCTATGGATGAAAAATATATGAACAAGATGTATGAAAGGGGAGCCGGTAATATATTTCTGCGGGTGTCCCTTCCCGAACCGAGGATGCTGAATTGGGTTTTGACGGTGCGGTGCTAGGGAATGCAGCGGATTGGAGGGCTTAGAGACTAGAAAGGCTGGGGAAATGAGTGAGATGACGAACCAGTGCAATTTTGGGATGGGGGTCAACCTGTCATCGAACTAAAGAGAAAGCGGCACGGGATTTTAGAAGAAAGGAAGGAAAACGTGGGTCAATTGGCCTCGGAGGTTTTTTGTTTGAGGTTGAGATACTCGGGTCTGACGACTGACGATCATGATCGAGTACAGAAGAGCAAGACCAGACGAACTTCAGACGAAGTCCACCAGAGGGAAGAATCATCTACATAGATCGGACTCGATCTTGGATTGCATATGAAAACTGTCTGGAAGTTGTCACGGTTCGGTTCAAAGCACACAGAGGTGACAGGAGATGCTGCAAGAGACAAGATGTCATCGCCAAGTTGTGCGTGCTCAGATGTTCACCCACTGGGGTGCCTGGGCCGTCAGACTATTATTGGCTCCGACCGCAGACTCGGATCCTGACATTGCAGCGGGCTCGGTATGAAGCGATCAACCTGAAACGCTGGGCCAGAGAAGTTGGCAAGTTAGTCACCCGTTGCGATCGGGATGGTGCATTTGCGTTGAGCTGCAGCCAAAGGATGACTTTGGAGGTTTCTTTGTTGACATCCGCAGCAGCTTGCGGAGGTCGTTTATGGTAGATCATTGGATAGAATTCCTCTTTTGGACTTATTGCTGTCTCTCTTATTGCCACTCGGACCCAAATAACTCTTCCTCAGCTGGGGCTCGTCTGTGTGTTTCGCCTCGGCTGACAGCTGCGGATTTTGAGTCTTCAACCCTCCACTCCTGGGGCGCACTGGCCAGATCCACTCGACGCCAAGGTGAGGATTCGGAAGGATTTGATTGAAAGCTTGAGGCTCTCTTAAAGCAGCCGTTGAAATCAGGTCTAGGGCTTCACAGCAGATGGCTGAGAAAGTCTACAGCGGATGGACAAGACGCTGTGCAACAGTGGAAGGATAGGTCACCACCGCTGCTTTACAAACTTCCATCAACCACTATCAAACCTTGAAAATGCCCGGCCCCTCCCCATGGACGCCTCCCGGGATCGATCCCTCCACTGAACGGCTGTGGTTGGTGTCGCTTCTTCCCCCTGACGAGCAAGTGCAGCGTGTGAAGCCACAAACACAGACAAGTGACAGCGTTGGCGTGTTTCTGCTTGAGCCTTCTGCCCCGGCGACAGGGGCTCGATCAGGCCCAGCTGCGGGCGAAGCCCACAGTGGTCGGTCCTGTTCGATAACCCAGGCGCAGATTTGGAGGATGGCAAGGGCTTGGTGGCCGCACCGTATCGGCATCGCAGCTTTGCATTCTTGCATTCTTGCATCCCTCCCCTCCCTTCCTCCCCTTCCTTCAGGGTTTCCCAGCAATACGAACAGAGCTCTCACCACTGACTGACCACTCGATGAACGGGATTCTCGCAGTGCATCATCCATCCATCACCTCACCGCTGTACAGACACCAATCGCTGAACCCAACCGCTCATTTCCCCCGCTCCTGCTCCTGCGCCTGCGCCTGCGCCTGCCTGTCTCTCCCTACCTAGACTGATTACTGACGGCCTCCGTTAATCTTGCGATATCTGTAAATTTTTGCCCCTCGAGGCTCGTGAACGGCTTTCCACCTCTTCGCTCCTCGCTTTCCTTACCTGTGCGAGAGACTCGAGCGAAGGACTTGTTGACTTAGGTTACCATCTTTCCATCGGCTGCACTCTGGGACGACTTCCTTTCTTCGACTCGGCCTTGCGCTTTAGTACTCATTGATCGCCTCAGAGCTCGAAGCTCCGATAGTTCTGGTGCAGTGCTACTACGGTACGGAGGTACACAGAGAGACTTGACTCGGGATCTGAAACGGCAACGACGAACAAACTCAACGTCCCTTTCCCCTTCTCTCCGTTCCCTCCCATCAGGCAGCTTCGACAGCTCCCAAACTTCTTCTTTTCTGGAAACGAGAGGTTGTCGAGACGACATCCCCGGACGAACAGCGAACAGACGGAGACTTCATCCCACGTTTGAAGAGGAGGTTGGACAGTCGTACCCTTTTGTACGAATCTGGTGCTGAGGTACGTCGCTCGAGCACAGAAAAAGCAGTGGGGGACAGTAAACAGGTGGATTTCGCATGAGGGATTGTCACCAGCGTCCGAAACGTCAAATGTAACAACACCATCCTTTTCTCGTCGTCCACCGCTTGCTTTAGCTCTTTGCGTCCCTAGTTTGAGGTGTCTGGTCTCATAGGAAGGGGCACACGATCGGGCCAAGTTGCCGATGGTCGACGACGGCAGGCCTGCACATCAAACCGGTGATTCAATTGACCATTCAGTGCCGGCCCCAAAGTTGGGTTTCGAATCTTCTACGAGGTGGATCTCATCCACCGTCGATGAACTCCTTCATCCTCATCGTCGTCATCCTCTGACCTTTTCTCCTTCGTTCTGTATTCCTCGCTGGCGCTGGATGAGGCCGTCATAATCGCTAACACACTCGCGCAGGATCGTTGAAGTTGGGGGAGTTCAAGTCCATCACATCGCGGCTTCGTCACACCTGGTCATCCGTTTCGGTTCGATTCAGTGCACACGCCGGTTGAAATGCAACACCAGGATTTTTGATTGATTCAACTGCAACTTCTACTTCAATATAGACCACGATCTTTGTCTATTCATTTCGGCTCCTAGCGACCGACCACACTCTTTAGCACTTACTATTCTTACATCGGAGTTCGACCACTTCCGTATCTCTACGCAAAGTTTCCAATTCACAGTTTGTTCCAGCTGAAAACAGATACGAATCAGCTCTCCTACCAGCGACATTCTACTGGCCACAGGTTTTGCTATTTTCGTGTCAGGAAGACTCAAAAGCAATTTCATCTCAACAGTGTACGGCTTCGCGCATAGAGTAATCCCTTGTCGTACGGCTTCATGCATATGCAAACGCGATAAGAGGAAAGGATCCGAGTAGTGGGTTGGTCACGAGGCTCAGTTCCTCGAAACCACATTATATAGCCGGAACACTCGCGATCCCGCATTTCAAGCTTCAATCGCCGTTGTTGAAATGAATCAGCAATGGCAGCCGCCTTCCAGGATTCCTGGTGCCCCTGGAGCAGGAGGATCGGTGAGAAGAGCACGAGAGAGGATGGCCGCTGGGGTACCACCAGACATGCCAGAACCACCACCACAACAAGGAAGACTATATGAGCCACCGCGGATGGCTGCACCAATCCAACCAGCAAGTCGAATTCGGCCTCCAATGCCGCCAGCTCCCTCTGGGCCTAAGAACGGACAGCCTCCAATTGGCGTTGCGGTATCTAGACCAACACAGATACCGCAATGGCCTCTGGCTGGGGCTGCTGAACCAGGCCAACAATACCAACCGCCCGCAGGTCGAGGGCCACCACCTCAGCGACCACCTCGTCCCAGTCAGGTTCCTTCAATACTGGAGATTGCACGACTGCAGGAGGGTTCGCAAACCACCCAGTATGCACAGCGAACCCAGGAACAACTGGACCAACAATATGAGAGGGAGAGACGGGAAGAGGAAGACATGATCTCGCCCATCGTGGCGTCGCCAATGACCATGTCTTCTCGTCCGTCAACACTGTCATCTGTTGGATCGATACCGGATTTTCCGGTTCCTGTGGCTCCTGGTCCGCCACGAAGAAGCGCCAATCTTGGACCACCACCCAGCTCGAGACGTGGCGCATCTTCATACTACTCACAAGCATCCTTCGTCTCCCCAATACCCGAGGAGAGTCCGCGATCAAGAACTACCCATCTATCGTACGCCTCGAGCGCTGCCATCCCGACAAGTTGGGGTTCTAACTCCCCGCGATATCCATACGACGAAGACGATTACGAGGACGAAAGTGTTTACGACGGAGGATTTGATAAATCGCCTACAATCGAAGAAGGTCGTGAATCAAGAGGGTCGGACGATAATGATGACAGAGGATTGATTCGAAGCGCAAGTTTCGGGAGACGAGCGAAGCCTTCCATGATCACCACAAAGAGTTCGGAAAGGATAGAACCTCGACCGTCACCTATGCCGCAGCAGAGGCCAATACAGATGACAAAGTTGGAGAAGATGGGGATTGTTCCCAGGCCAGGTAATGAGGACTCTAGTGCTACCGCGAGTAACAGCAACGGTCTAGAAAGGAAGGAGTCACAGAGGAACACAGTGTGGCCTATAATTGGAGATGCCAACTCGCCCCTCGCGACAGGCACGGGCTTAATTGACAAGTCAAGTTCATCCTCCGAGGAGACGGTTCCCACACTCGCGAGGGCGATAACAACAAACGATGCCGCTCCTGCGTATACTGCAAATTTCTCGGATCCGAATGCAAATGCGATGCTTGGAGCTTATAACGCAGCAAGCTCCCTTCAACCTCCTGGAACGGAGCCTACCCGAACCCCGAGTCCTTCCAATGGGTTCAGCAAGTTATCTGCCGTTCGACGCCCCCCACGACTTGATATGGACGCAGTTAGAGATGCCGAGGCCAGAGGCAGTTTGACGAGTCTGCCAGACCTAATTAGACGAGCAACAAGGTTAGCAGCAATGATGGACAGAGGGAAGAGACCAAGTAGTCGCTTAGCCCTCAACGACTTCCCGAGCCAAGACGACTTTGCGAGGGAGAAAGAAATGGGCAGTACGTATTTCCAGCCTGTGATTTGAGATCTAGCTAACATTTACAGTGAATCCCGAGGGGAAATATCGATCTGGTTTCTCTGGGATGCTTGCCTCGTTCCCACCTCCTGGTATCCAAACACCCCGTGGCGACACACCAACTCGTCCCATGTCAGCATGGCCATCTGGATTTGACGGACAAGCTGGTGAGGGACAAGACGGGAAAAAGCAAAAGAAACATCGTCGTTGTTGCGGACTTCCTTGCTGGGGATTCTTCCTTGTGGTCCTAATTCTTCTAATCATTATTGCTGCAGCTGTCGTTGTCCCTCTAGAGCTCCTCGTTCTCAACAAACCAAAAACCACCAGCACGGCAATAACTGCTGCTACGTGTCAAGCCAACACAGCAACAGCCTGCCAGAACGGGGGTACAGCTTTAGTCGACAATGGTTCATGTGCCTGCATATGCACGAACGGCTTCACTGGCTCAACTTGTACCTCAGCAAATGCCACTGGCTGCTCAACAGTCACCTTATCCGGTTCATCCTTCACAAACGTCACTCTTGGCCAATCCATCTCTCGCCTAATCTCAGGAAGCCAAACAAACTTCTCCATCCCCCTCTCCGAAAGCACCATCCTCGCACGCTTCAACTCAGGCAATCTCTCCTGTGCAACTGAAAACGCATTAGTGACTTTCCGAGGCCGTTCCGAACGCATCGGAGCAGCCAGCGATCTCGTCTTTTCCACAACTAGCTCAGCCTCTACCGCCTCCGCCACAGCACAAATCGCTCGCCGACAAGAACTAAGCGCAAGCAGCACAGGCCCCGAAACAGCAGTCGCCACCGCAAATGGAATCGTCTACGATGCCTCAACGCCAGTCGCAACCTCCGCTCCCTCGGCCACAAGTTCAACCCCCTCCTCAATCACAGACCCCCAGGCCATCTTTAGCATTACCGAAGAAGTTCTCGACTTCGCACGCGTCGCAGTCCTCTACGTCCTACAAGAAGACGCTCTCGAGAATGCCATTTCAGCGCAAAGCACCCTGCAGACTTGGTTCAAGAGCCAAAGCTACACCAATCAAGCCGCGATGAACGTTAGTCTTGGCAATGGAAACGAGGTCAATCTCTTGGCCTTCCAGATCAACGTGGGCAATGGTACGGTGGGGTCTAAGAATACCAGTCTCCCTGCGAAAACGAAGCGAGAGATTGATAAGATGAAGTTTAGGAGGAGGAGCCTACCGCTCTTTTCTGTGCGGTGATTGATCGCTCAGTATGGCGACAGAGATATAGGACGAGTATAATGACGATATTGATGGCCTTCTCTTTTTCCTTCTTGGGACTCGAATTGTGTTTAGATGAAAGGGTGAACCAAGGAAGGGAAGGTAAGGCATGGGAGACATAAAGAAAGAAAGGAATGAGTGTCGGAGTAGATGGGGCTCTGACTTGTAAATACTGCCCTCGCCAGCTCAATGGCCTTTTTCCTTCGATGTCAATTTTTTGTTGTTTGTTTTTGTTGAGATATACCTTTTTCGTTCTCTGTACTTTTCTTTTCTGTCTGGTGGGTAGTGAAGAGGGGAGGAGAAGGGATAGGAAAAGGGATAGGAGAGATGGAGGGTTTTTGCTCTGTGAGCGAGCGACCGAGCGAATGAGCTATTTTGTACTTTCTTGAGACGGGGGGATGTAATTTGTCAATGTGCCTGGAATGGGAGGGAGCGAGAGTGGAGGAGGGGAACGAAGAGGGCTGTATCATGGGAGCTGCGGATGTGAAAATCTGGGTTCAGGGGGAGGGGAAGGGGAAGGAGGAGATGGAATAAGAAGGGCAGGTGAGGAGGGAGGAGAATAAGGATTGCATGGAAAGGAGTTGAGTTGAACTGAGTCGAATTGATTGATTGCATGCTGGCAGGTAAATCTTAATGGAACTATGGATTTATGAATGAACACTACACTTCTGAATGTTTCTGCTTTTTGTATTTGTGATGTGTTCTCGTATGTGTGTGATGTGGGTTTGACCTCAGCACCATCCCAATGAGGAAACCATTTGCCTTGCCGACAATTTTTTGATCTCGAGAGGATGCATTTTTTGGTGTACCACGGCTAATTATTCCAAACCTCATTTGACGATCTTTTGTGTTCCAAGTCGGGGCTGCAAAACACGAGGCTGTCATACCTTCCATTTGCGGAAATTATGAAGCAGATCCGGCCATGAGTCGTTCCGATGACGGCTCACGAGTGTTTGTATTCACGGGGTGTCCCCGCATGTTTTTATGTGCGCAGTAGGATGCAAGATCAACACCCTCGGAAGCTTATGGTGACGATAGCCGAGCTGAACAAATCGATATCTTCAAGGATGGAATTGTCGGAATAGGTGGCAGATATAAGCTTAAACTCGATCCCGCCGTACAGATCTTTGGTGAGGCAAGCTGCCTCAAGTTGGACTTCACTTTCGGCTTGTAGAAAGTACACTCCGTTCTTTCAGTCAGTCTGAGCCTCACCCAAGTTTCTCGACACTTTTGAAACACCAAAATCCCGAATGCGATGTATTCCCACTCAAGTTTCCTAAGTGTCGTGGCGGTGCTCTTCGTCATCGTTCTTGGGCACCATCCATCCTCATCAGATCGACTCCAAATCGATCTTGGGTACGAGATCCACCAAGGACAATTCAACGTGAGTTCGCCTTCTCCATCTCAGGCTCAAAAAACTCATCCTGAACAGTCCACTGGCCAATTCTACAACTTCTCCAACATCCGTTACGCCTCTCCCCCAATTGGAAAGCTGCGATTCGCACCTCCCGCTCCGCCGTCAACAGGACGCAAAGTCTTCAATGATGGGTCCGATTTTGCCATCTGTCCAAATGCTATGCCGGCATGGGGCTCTGTTGCTGGACAATGGTTGATGGAGGGTATCGGGTCTATCAATATCACAGCTGGGTATACTATCCCAAATATCACTACAGCTCCACCTGCCATTCCTGGGACAAATGAAGATTGTCTTTTCCTGGATGTGTTGGTGCCGAAAGATGTCTTTGATGATGATATAAAGGAAACTGGAGCTCCTGTGTATGTAGTTCCCAATCTCACCCAATGTAATGCTCCTGCTGATGATAAATGCAGTGTCGCCTGGATTCATGGCGGTGGGTTTACATTAGGATGGAAAACCCAGTATGGTAGTGGCGTTGGATTCATTGATGCAAGTCGGCGTAACGGTAAAGAAGGAATCATATACGTAGCCATCAACTACCGTCTGGGGCTTTTTGTGTGTCCCCTTCCCTCCTCCTCCCATCTCACCCTCTCGCTAACTTGCAAGGGCTTTCTCTCCGGAAACACATTCCGTCACCAACACGGTACACCAAACGCTGGCCTTCTCGACCAACGATTCGCACTCGAATGGGTACAGAAACACATCTCCAAATTCGGAGGTGATCCCAATCGCGTGACTGTCATGGGCGAGTCTGCAGGCGGTGGAAGTATCATGCATCAAATCACCGCGTATGGAAACAAGAAAAACAAAGCTCCATTCCAGCAGGCTATCATTCAGAGCGGAGCGTTCCTCCCTGTACCGGGTATGGAGAGACAGGAGAGTATCTATGTGAAGTTCTTGAAAGTGGCGGGGGTGCAGACGCTCAACCAGGCCAGGAATTTGTCAAGTGAGGAGTTGCAGTTTGTGAATGCTAAGTTGGTGGGGGAGTCTGCTTATGGGGATTTCACTTTTGGTATGCATTGTGTCGTTTGTCTTACTTTTTGGGCACATTTAGAATGTTCGACTTCTTACACGTTACAGGTCCTGTGGTCGACGGTACCTTCGCAACCGATTTGCCAGGCAAGCTCCTCTTGGAAGGGAAATTCGACAAGTCTCTTCGCGTTCTCGTTGGACACAATGCGGATGAAGGACTGCACTTCACATCTCCCTTCATTCTGACAAATGAGACATTCAAACAAAACGTCATTGACGTTTCATTCCCCAACGCCGACAAGAATAACGTCACCTCTTACATCCTCGATACACTCTACCCGAATATCCTGGACGGAAGCTACGGCTACAACAACTCCATCGCTCGAGGAGCACGTATCGTATCCGAAGCAATATTCTCCTGCAATGCACAATATTTCTCCCGAGCATTCGGTTTGAACGTCAACGCGAGTAAGTACCCGAACGGGAAGGAAGATACCTGGGGATATCTCTTCAGCGTCCCGCCCGCGCTACACGGCGATGATGTCTACTACACATTCTACGAAGGCCCCGCACCAGCAGTCAAGAACGACACACTAGCTCTAATAATGCAAGGCTATTTCACTAATTTCATCATGGGTGGTAATCCGAACGGTGATGGCCTCCCTGCTTTTGACAGTTATGATCAGAAGACGGCTGCTGGGAGGGGGGTGGTGATGGATTTGGATCTGAATAGGACGGTGATGAGATCGGATGATTTGCCACTGCATAGGTGTATGTGGTGGCAGAAGGCCTTGTATGCTTGAGTTGTGTCCTGTCCTGTTCACCGGTAGATATATGGGTATATCCTGCTTCAAGATCTACAGCACTGAACTCCATGGCCGTATAAATAATGCACGGGTTCATGCTACTTTAGAGTCTCCAAGCCCAAAATAACAATTCTGCGACTTGTTACTAGACTGTTTCCCGTGAACATTGCTCGTGTCCAGCCGTCGTCGTTCATGCCTTTCCATCACTGGGTCCCTCGCAGCATTTCTCATTGCCTATTTTTCTGCTCTTCGTCCCCACATGTTATAGAAGTTGTTTGATACCTCAAGTCAGCTTCGATATCAGCCATAAAAGAGTCGAGAGCAAATTCCTTCATTTAATGTGATATATAGTACTCCTTTCCTTAGATGCTGTGTTACCTTTACGGGTACTATTTAAGACCCTCAAGGTTTGGTAATCATTGTTATTGACTGTATCTCTACGTGTATTTGTATGTACATTTGTATGTGTATTTGCCTAGATATGTCGTCTGTTTTGGTAATTCTGTCATCCAAACTTAACCCGGACCAATCAGATCAAACACATCCAAGAGAATGCTTGGATAAATTGTCGACTGCCCCAGTTCTGTTCCAAACTCTCGTATCTTCTATCACGCCTCAAAGAGCGACCATGAGCCAAACTGTTTGAAGATGTAATCCATTGATAATTTTTATTGATGTGTGGAATTCTTTTGCAAAATGAAATCTGGGGGTGGAAATTCTGTTGCGACCTTTGGGTGCGGTGGCTGATGCTTGTAATGTCGAAGTCAACAATGGCTCGGCTAATGAAATTTTCCAGGAACAATACTCAAAAGAACGCCAAAGTCATTTCCAGACTTTCAACTTCAGGCAATTGGGTGGGGAGATGCAAAGGACTGAAGAAATTATAATCGTTTCTAATTATTGTCGTACATCGAGAATAGGAGTAAACACAATCCTGCATTTATGATCAAACCTTTTGATGTTGTGGATTGGAGAATTTGGACTGTTTGGGTGAATCTCATTTCTTCACATTGTAGATCGCGCTTTGAATTGAGACCCCTCGCGTGAATCTCCAATACTGAACTAGTGTGTTAAATTTCGAGTATATAAGAGCCTCTTCAAAATCTCCACAATTCTTTCGAGGACCAAAAGTTTCTTCTTCAATACAACTTCGAGATACCAACAAAGTGACCTCATCATGTCAAACGCGTAAGTCTTGCATGTCCTTTCCCTTATTCGAAATATAAAACATACTGACCAAAGAGAAGAAACCAGGAGAACCAAGACAGGTCGCTGCAGCGTCCACCACCAGTTTCTTCCTCCCACGACGCGCCACCCGCACAAAGAGCTTTCAACGCGCAGTACGCAACGAGCGCACCATACCATACCAACAACAACAACGTCGCGATGAGTGCGCAAAGCAACCAGCCTCCTGTTCGAGGTAGTGTGATGCCTTCACCAGCTCTCGAAGCTCCTCGAACCCCCAGCCGTTCCCAATCTGCAACTCCTGGAGTTCCTCAAGGTGCTGACTGCCAATCCAGCGCGCCAAACCAACCACCAAATCCTCCATACAAGAGTCCCTATGTCCCCCCAGCTCCATTACCAGCGCCCAACGGCAATACAACCATGGTACCTTCTCAAACCTACCCCCGAGATACCCCCCAAACCTACAGCCAGCCTCGACCACAGCCTCCCGCAGCCCCAGTAGTCCCAGCACCCACCATACCTACACTCTCTCAACAGGCCCTCCGAGGCTCTGAGGGTACTAGAACTTCCGCAGGCTACATTGCATACTCCAACGAGCTCCGAAAAGCTACAGCTAAGAGCAAAGTCCGCGGCGAACGTCTGTCTCCCGTCTCTTACGTCGAGCGTGCCCTCAAAATTGTCGCCGATACTGTCTGCGTTCCTAGCGCCGATGCTCGCTTCGCAGGTGTCATGGCTGGCAACCCCATGATCAACAGCGTCAAAGTCATCAAGAGCCTTGCAGAGTTCAACGAGGAGCTCGAAGACAAGATCGATGATCGCGATGCTTATATCCGCCAAATGCATGCCTTGCAGACTGAAATCAAAGCTTCTCATGAACAGGCTATCAAAGCCGCTGTTGAAGTTGCTGTTGGCGATGCTCTTCGGGAGGCTGTTCGTCCGTTGCCAAAGCCGACTGAAGAACAGGTCGCTGATCTGAAGAAGAGAGATGATATTATTTCAGCGCTGAAAGAATTCATTCAGGATCAGACGAAGAGAATCATTCGTCTGGAGGATGCTCGGGATGCTGCCATTCGAGATGCTGCTGCTCGTGATGCTGAGGCTCAGCAGCAGATTGAGGAGGCAAAGAGAAGCAACTCACAGGATCTCAGCCTCCATGACCCTCAACACTATGATGGAAATCTAGGACATGGTCATGATCAAGGATATGAGCAGGATGAGCGAGTTGAGCATGACCAAGGTCGTGGCCATGATCAGGGGTATGAACAGAATGAGGGATTTGAGAACGACCAAGGTCATGGCCACGATCAAGGTTATGATCTGGATCAAGTACAAAACTTTACTCAAGGTGAACTCCAGAACTATGATTCAAATCAGGGCTTCAACGAAACTGGTCAGACTTTCGGCCAAGCTCCCGCGTTCAACTTCGGCCAGTATCCTGATCTGGACCATGACTTCTCTCCAAACTCAAAATACCATCAGGCTCCACCTCAGTACGACCCGGCAAATCAACAGAGTTTTGGAGGTCAACGTGGCATGGTTGGACAACAAGGTATGTTGCTCCAGCAAGGACTCGAAAGCCAGCCAAGCTTCATGGGTCAACACATGATGCCAAATCTTCAGGGCATGGAGGATCCTTTCTTCACACCACACCAGCAAGATGTTCGCCCAAGGTTCGCCCAGCAAAACCCACCAAGAGCCCAAGACATGCAAGGTCAGCAAAACTCCTCAACTCCAAACCGCCGAAAACGTACACCAAGCCAGCAAAGTACACCCGCCTCCCAAACCATGCAGGGCAAGCGACAATCTTTGACTCCACGCCGCAGACAAAAGAAGCAAAAGGTCGTTGAGGAGAAGGAGAAGATTACCTTGGAGGATCTGAGAGGCAACCTACGGAAAGAGCAGATGGAAAATAAGCAAGGTGGAAGATACCAGGATGGATTCAAGAGAAGCTTCTAGATCTCGTTTCATGCAAGCTCTTGTTCTTGTGGTGTCTGTTGAGGAAGTGGTTTGGCAATGCTTTGGGATCGTTGGCGGTTTGTAGTAATTGTTGGAGGGAAACTGCGATGAATAGAATTGGCTGCGTTGAATTGGAATGCGACCATTAAGGGGGAAAATGCGTGTGGCGTAGATGGTGTGTATTATAGGGTGGATGGGAAAAACATGGGATAGAACTAGGGTAGTAAGGGCGAAAGTAGTCCAATGTAATTTCTTCTCTGAAAAAGTCTACTTGGGTTGACTTCCTTCTTCTCATTCCTGTGATTTTTTTTGTAGGAGTGACTGTGGCTGTACCCTTTCTCCGTTTGGCCTGCAAAGATCTAGCGAAACTATCGCTATATTCTATGAGAATCTTTACGTGACTTGCGTACAGAGCATCTATGCATTAATAAAGCCTAGATTTGTTTGCCGTACAGATCAAATCAAGCAACAGCCGGAAAATCATTACGTAGAGGGGAGACTTGCAGCCTGCTCAAGTAGAAAAAGTTGTTTGTTCATATTTTGTTAGCAACCATCCCGTTGACCAAAAGTAGAATAGCAAAATCCCTGACATCCCAGACCAGTGAATGAATTTAAACAATCCGGCTGTATGTATTCTATGATAAGGCAAACAATTCCTCGCAATCGGATTGAATCAAACATCCTCCATATCCTGGGCTCGCCTAGCATCTTCCCACTCAGGCCTAGTTCTGTCGCAAACATTTCGACCTTCCCCCACTAGGCAGTATATACTCTTTGCACCATTACAGACTCTCCATTTCCGTTTATTTCTCATCGGGGAACTCCTCTAACTTCCTCCACTTCTCTCAACATCCGCCGCATTTACCAACGGGCAGGTCGTCGAGAACTCTTGCACACAACATCAAACAACATCTGCTTCGCAGTCCAACAAATCCTTGAAGTCATTGCCTATTTAATCAAAGTCGTTATGTCTACTAAGTAAGTGGCCGACTTCTCTGCTTCATACTATCATCTTCGCACCTTTTCTAACATGTCAAAGGGAAAGACTCAATGACTATGCTCTGCTGGCATCCCATAGTCACGACATGGGAAACGCAAATATCGCCGAACATGAAGATGGAGACCTCTTCAGCGGAGCTGTCATGGTCACACCGCAAAGAAAAGTCTCCAAAAATCCCACGGATTTATCTCTGGACCTTCAGGTCGCTCGTCGAAAAATCGATATTCTGCAAAGTGAAGCCAGAACTCGAGACATGGAGATTAAGAGGCTCAGAGCTGTGATCAGGAAACAAGCCGAGGAGTTGAATCGACACAATGTTTGGGCCCAGGATATCGATTCAAAAGGCAAGAGCTACGAGAATGCAGAAAAGGTCACCTCAAGAAGTGGGGGCGCTGTTGGTTCTGCTGACTTTGCAGTATACCTTGCGACGGCACTCGGCATTGATCAAGATCGAGCAATGGTCAAGGGTGCCATTCTGGAGAGCGTAGAGAGCTTTGTCATCACGCGAGAAGAGGTTGATGCACTTGTCCAAGTAATCATTGACGTGGGCGACTTTTTGTCTGATCCACGCTGATCATGACATGGTGTAGGTTATCCTCATCTCTTCGGTTGTGGGTTTGCAGTTGGATCTGCTTGTAACTCTCTTATGGAGACGTTCGTTTGGCCTTGTTGTTATCATAGGTCTATTTTCTTGGGGAAGTTGGTGAGTTTAGTGCTGATGATTGGCAAGCATTGTCATGGAATGGGGTATCCAGGAGAAGCTTGCGAAATAGATCAATTATCAAGGATGCACTTTTGGAGGCACCAGTACTTGTAATTGCGCCATTGCCTATAATAACTATGCAAATTTGGTAAAATACCATGTCTATCTCACTCAGGGTTACTTGACCACTTTAAAAGAATCGTATGGTAAGGTACGGGATATGCATTCGATAGTTCAACACCCCGCCTCGCTTATTGTGTCGATGTTCCCGATCGGGCTAGAATCAAAACATTGCTCCCTAGACTTCTAAGTAGCGCCCCAGTCTTCCCAGCTCCCGCCTGCACAATACGATATTGACCCGGATTGGGAGCATGATTAGCTGGAGGAGATTGCAGGTCATCTCACGCTATGGAATGTAGCTGAGCCACAAGCCTCCCTAATGCTGGTAGAGATTCCGAAAGAATTGACCTCGGCGCATGAAGCCTTGTGGGCGGTGTGGTAGGTTGGGACATGAAGATGGCCAGTGTTTCATGCCATCTGCGAAGGATGGGATTGTTAGCCCAACGCTTTGCATACGGTGTCACAAGATTAGCCACCAATATGAAAGCTGTCTGCTGTCGTTCCCTTCAAAGAGACCTGAGTGGATAAAAGCTTGTGGAATCACATCCAACTTGCTTGTAGGAGGACGACTTCGGAAGAAGTTTCTGGGTTTGGCTAGGACCTAGGTAAACACTGGCGCTGGCAATGGCATGAGACAGGCCAACTACTGGCAAACCTGCAATAAGGGAGTTCTTTCTAAAACGCACGGCATCAGGTTACTCATAAAGTAAGACGCATTCTGAAGTGATGGCAGAGATATCCAAGTGGGGTATATCCATGTTGTGATTGAGCAGTGACAATGTTGTGTCCCACATGGGACTGCCATAGATGAAGGGTGTCGCTGGACCTCTTCCATTGTTTTCAAGGTATAGTACCTTCATAGACGTCGCGACTTCGTACCAATACATCTCTAGATACTTAAATCTAAAGCCGACTAATTTTCAATTTCTCTGGCTCACTTCTACCGCTTCCAAACATCAGGCTGCTTACCGTAGACCCAACCGGCAGCGAACGATTTGCGAGACTTGTCAAAGATTAGATCTTGGCGGCGGCAATCGCACCTCCTTGCTTGTAAACATACAAAGCGAGGCTTCAATGAAATGGAATCTGTGCAGTGTTGGATCTGGTGACGGTCAAATAAAAGGGGTCTTACGAGCGTTTCAATTTGTGTATTGGACAACTCAATTCCAGATGCTGCTTGCTCAAATTCACTATCCAATGTCACCAAGAATACTTGAGACATCAAAATGCACCTTTGATGGTCTCAATCTAGGCTCTGCAGACCTTACTACCTGTTTGTGGGCTGAAGCAGCAAAGTAAACAAACAAATCCATCCCTTCCCTAGCCACACGTGATGCATCCAAGACCTGCAGGCCGCTCCTTCCTTTCACGAATTCCTATCTAGGGAATAAGTGATTCAATCTCCCAGTGATATCACACTCCCGTCCTTCCTGCCCGATCGGACGTCATCGCAGCAAGCCGAAGCGCGGCGATTTCGCAACCGTGCTAGCGTCTCACAAGCGAGGAAGGAGCGACTCCCACTCACCCACCCAACCATAAATGTATCGTCCTCACCCTCCTCGCAGTCATCTTCTTCCTCCTTCAACACACTATTGAGGAGTTCTGCGACCGCCGTTCCACGACTCTTCCATTGGGAGTCTTTGTTATTATTGGAAAAGTCAGTTGCCATCCCATCCCCTTCATCTGAATTCCCTCGCCGCGTTTGTTGTTGTCAACACCGGTCGCGTCGTTGTTGACGTTTGGACGGTCGCGGTCCGGCAATACAATCAACCACACCCACCTGTGTTTCTTCACTGCCACTGAGACGCGCATCCATCATCATCCGATCTTTCTGGTCTGATCTTCAAGCTGACTGTTCTCCCTCATCCAAGCCTCCCCTCGGCGTGTTTACTGTACCAACAGCAGGTGACATGTCGTTCAGACCCACCAACAGCGCCGGCAGCAATCTCGAACCGTCGGCTGCGTTCATGGAGAAGGTTGAGCGACTTTCCGAGGCCCTGTTCCCCAGATGGTCCACAGTCTGTGGCATTCTTTGGAAGATCGATAATATGCAGAAGCATAGAGTTGGCCTTCTGAAATTCGAGGTGTGTATTTCTTCAGCCCTTACTTGGCATATACTGACAGCTCTAGTCACCTCCAAGCCAGCCTTCCGACGCCATGGCAGAGGCAATGAAGGATACCAGCAGTCTGTTGGAGGAAGTCTGCAATTTCCGCAATGGAATCGAAGCCCTGGTTCAGAGTCTGATGAGCCAAGCCAAAGAGTCAGAGCTCACGATCAACGACATGGAGCGTACCAAGGTCGCAACCAAGGTGGCCATTGTCCAACAAGGAGGCATGCTCCCACCGGACGACCAATACGGCAGCTGGGAGTACGACTCTGATGATGACGAGGGCCGGGGTATCTCCTACCTTGGCAACCTTGATGTTGGTTTGTAAAGTCCTGTGCTATTTGGAGAACTTATGCTGACAGATTTGGCAGTCATCAAAGCTGAGAAGGCGAAGATTGGCGAAATCATGGACAGCATCAACTTCGAGGCAACAATCGATAAGATGATCCGAATGGACATGTCGGAGTTCGCCGTGAAGGCCAAGATGACTGGTATGGAGTTCTCGGACTGGAATTGTGATTCTGACACACTTCTGTACACCAACCTCCCAATGGCCGAAACCTTTGAGCTCATGCTTCGCTGGTTCGCCAAGAAATTCTGGCAGGCAGTGAAGGAGGAAGATGAAGAGCAGGGCCATGTCAAGAAGGCAATTGCAGAGGTCGAGGTGAAGGAGATCATGGCCCTTGCTACCATGACACTCGACAAACCTTCCGTTCCAAGATGCTTCACCTGCAAGGAGTACAGCCACGATGGTCGAGACTGCACAAAGGTTGATATCTCCACCCCTCGCTGCAACACCTGTCAGATGATGGGTCATATCGACCGAGAATGCCCCAAAGTTGACATTGTGGAGGAGAACGGCTTGAATGAGGAAGGAAAGTATGCTCACCCGGCCAACCGCGGACAAGGTGTCGACCAAAACAAGCCAAAGTTCTGTACAACATGCAACAAGCCTGGCCATGCCGACGAGTTTTGCCCCTGGAATCATCTAGAAGAAGAGGAAGAGGAAGAAGAAAACTGCTGCAGATATTGTGGACGGTATGGACACATGGTCGATGGATGCTGGAAGCTACACCCCGAACTGCGACGAGTGTGCCTCCAAAAGCGCAAGACTCAAGTTTGTCAGAACTGCCGCAAGTCAGACCACTTGTCAAAGTATTGCCCAGGTGGCAATTCGTACAAGTATGGACTTCGACCAGTTCCCGAGCGATGAATCACTCCGAGCTCGATGTCGAAACCTGAGGGCCATGATTGCAGCACGCGCGCTACACTGACAACCTTGTTTTCTTTTTCTTTTCAGATTTGAGTGCTGCAACCATTGTATGATAGAATTCTCAGGTGGGAGGAAGAAGGTTACTAAAGAAGTAGTTGCCTCGAATATAAGGTACAGTCCATCAATGATGAATATGTTCACCTCCTTGAACAGTAACATGTGATGTCGATGTATTCTGACAGCCTGTACTTACTCTATGAAACTCAGTCCAAGACGTGAAAATATCTCAAAAGGTAGGGGACTTTGATACACTCCTTTGTTGTACATCTGGTTTGAAGGTGTGGCCAGAGAATTGTGGGAAATGGGGGCGGTTGAAAACTTTGCTCGGAGTATTGAAGGTAGGGGACGCGAACGTTAATCCAGCTGTTGCTTTGAAGTGGATACCAGCGCCGAAGGTGAAGGGAGAGGGTAGGTATTGAGACTTGATGAAGAGAGGTTTTCAAATGGGTGACGGAGATTCTGACGACTTCTGTTGCTGATTTTAGAACTCTGCTTTGGTTTGCACTGGACCTGCCTTCAGTGGGGAGAGGTGTGTATGTCGATGTGTGAAGCTTGGATTCTTCCATGCCATTCAACTTCTACTTGTGCAATGAGCCAGCACAATTCTTCATGCGCCGACCTCGTCTGATAGGGCTTCATCTGCTACTGATAGCTCCGCACGAATCCATTTCCCTCCAAAAGGCTGACACTTCTCGAATCCGGATTGCGGAGACCAGAGTCTTGGGAGTTTCTTCCTCTAATGCAGGGCGTGCTCTTTGCTCCTCGGTCCGTAGTCTTGTTTTCCTTTTCTCCACTCATGGCCAGTAGTTCTCTCTTTTATACAGGCACAGGCGTATCCCACATGATTCATAGACCGACAAGTAATGTATCCTCACACCATCCCTCCTTACTTCACCGCAACCGAATCCCAACCTCCAAACAGCTAACCCTCCTAACTCTACTCTCCTCCTCCCCTCCCTCCCCCTCCTCCTGTATCACATCATCAACAGCACCCACACTCCCCGTCCTAACCACAACCCTAACAT
>JAFJYG010000477.1:0-41416 GCA_017366145.1 Cadophora sp. M221
CCCATAATCTCCCACTTCCCTTTCCCTCGTTATTCCCTTTCCTCATAACTTGTACGAACTCAATTCTCAATGCTACATCCCCAAATTGCTCGATATCCAGGAACTTACTTCATCAGACTCGCATAGCTGTGTTTCCAACGAGATACTTCATGGCTTGGTGGATATGTTCCGGGACCACTTGTGATACTCAACCCCCGGCGACATGGTCATACCTTTCTCCCTGAAAGGTAGTTGTACAACGTTCAAGTCACAATAGTTATTCAAGACCAACGCCTTGTTTTCCAATCATGCACTGTACACTACCAAGAATCACGAATCCACGATCTCTCGTCAAATTGGTTAAAACTGCTAAGGGTATATAATATCTCTATTATGCCCATCATGGAGGATACTACTGGTGATCAAATCAGTCATGGACCATCGACTGCCTAGCAGTCCCTCCACATCTTCGGCGGCGATGAGTTACATGGGGTACGAGAGTATACCATAGGAAGACCATTTGGGAAAGCAATCACATTCACAATATCGATGGTTGACTTGACCCAGGACTTGTTCATTCATGGAAGTACAGTACGCAAACACAATAACAACGCATCATCAACAATACTCATCAAGCAGTATGATATCCACACCTCCATCAACACGATTCTTCCAGAAAACCAACTTCGAAACCCACCTCCTCCATCCCTTCTCCATATATCCAACCAAGCCCAAATCCAAACCCAAAGATAAACTCAACCACATCCCGCCAACATCATCAACACCACGCTCCCAAACCCCAAACCACGAAAAACAACAAGCAATGGTACACGCCTACATAATCGTCCCCTGCGTCCTCATGATCGCCCTCCCCCTCGCAGCCTACACATCTAAGAAGCTCTACCCCAACATAAACAGAAATATCAACCCGAACATAAAACCCATCGAGCCTTCATACTCATACCCAACCCCGAAGCCTGACAGAGTCGCTTCGAAGGCTGCTAAGACTTTGAAAGGGGTTCTGGGTTTTGGGAAGAAGGGGGTTGTGGCGAGCACCGAAGGTGCTTCGTGAGTTAAGAAGGAGTCTTTGTTTTTGTGTTTTGAACTCTTTGGGGAGATTGGGTTGGGGATGGTTTTGGGTGGGATAGATTGGGAAGGTAATAGTGGACTTGTCCTTGCTTGACTGATATTTTTAGGGTAGATATGACGCTGGGATTGTATGATAGGAAGGGGAAATATGGAGGGAGTTGCAAGCAAACGGTTAAAGAGTAGTGTCAATGTTAAGATGTCAAATTTATTAAACCGGCTCAGCCAGCTTAGCTCTTCAGCATCCACCCACCGACCACATTCTTTCTAACTATACATTCTGTTGTTATTACCCCCTCACCTTCTACTGATTCTCGTTGGTGTCACTTTTACGAAGGAGATGGGAGCTCAGTAGTTTCTACGAAGAGCGTAAGAGATGCACTTGAATACTATTACATTGACGGTTAGGCTCACGGACTCACCTTTGCCGAAGGATGAGAAATTGATAGAGCTTTCAAGGCGTACAATCTTGAATGATCTCTCTGGATCTATTCTAACTCAGTTGCACCAAATAATGAAAAACTCGAGATCTCCCACTCCTCTCCACAGAACTGGCAAACTTTTATACCAATGAGGAAGTGGTTACTCCTCAGCTTCAATATCACATCGCTGTCAATACAGTACATGAGACGTAAACATAAAGGAGGCTAGAAGAGAGAAGGCCGTTCAAGTGTTGTCCTGACATCAACCTAGCGAGCAAGCAAGCAAACATTCATCTCCATCGTTCCTTCCCTCTGACTGAGAATTCGTTTCCTTCCCGCACGTCACATCATGCCATCAAAAAGATTCAAACTCTAGAACAGACCAACCTCAAACACCACAATCACTCAAACACGCTCTCAACAGCAACGTACATATACCGAAAAGCCAACATCCCCAATTTCTCAAAACACTCACCCTCACCCTCCAACCACACACCAACAACCCCACCTCCGCCAACAACAACAACAACAATAACACATACAATGTCCCTCCTCCTAATCCCACAATCCCCCTCCTAGGCGCCACCTACATAATCGGCATCGCCATCTTCACAGTCCTGAGCTACCTGGTCCGCATCATCGGGATCCTCACCAACTACTGGCAGCCGACCGAGGAGGAGCTGCGGAGACGCGAGAGGGCGCGCATGGAGGATTTCCCGTGGAGTACGAACTGTGTTGGATGATTTGGGTGCTAGGGGCTGTGCGTACGGATGGGTAGATGATGGTATTTGGGAGATATTTGCTGGAGGGATGGAGAGATGATTGGGGATGCAGATGGAGTGGATGGAGTATAGGATGGAGTGATTGATATTGAGATGGAGACGGCAGAGTGGGTTCCCCAGTGATCTTTCGATCTTCTTCACTGTCGAACGTAGAGACTCTATCCCAACACAGAGCCAAGAGGAATGAAAATCCATCCTACCAATACCGCCTCTCACATCTCGTTTTGGTGCCAAGAAGCCAGGTGAGTATCAATACCATCCCTCGAAGTCTATTTCCTATTCAGGCATTTGAGTATATGCCATATTTCCAAGTGAGAGAGACACGTAGTAGAGTGAATCCTCCTCGACACTTTAAGGTGAGCAGGAAAGCTTTTGAATGAATTTGAGTGGGAGGAGCGAAGCATGGTGTATATTGATTGGCAAGTGAATTTGGTGCTTTGGACAAGCAGGGGTAGATTAAACGAGTACTTACTCATTCGGCCGCTCAAATGACGAAAGTAAACCCTGCAGATTGTATAGATGGCTGATGTATGTGAATCTGCAAACACGAAAGGGGAATGACTCGTGATCGATTCCTCCACTGCTACATCACAGCAAAATCAACGAAAAAGTAGCAATAGTAGTCTTCTTATTAAACAATACTCTTTGCTTGCACAACCAGTACGTACCCCATCGATTCTTCATCAACCATGAATCAATTAATCAATCAACCATCCTTACTCCACTCCACTCCCCAGTAAGTAAACAGATACCATCCATCCCAACGCATGTCCGTCTGTCTCTCGATCTGTCTTATTCATAAAAGTATTTCCATTCCATTCCACTTGTGGCCCTTCCCCTCCGGTTCCTCCCAAATCCTCCCATCCATCCAGTCTCAGGCCAGGCCAAGCCAACCGAGGCGCGAAAAACAATCTCCCAAGCGCCATTGCTATGCATGCAGTACGTACTCCAAAGGGGGAGAAGAGAAACAAAGCACAAATGATTAAACTTGCTCCCCCAATATGCAAATGCTGTCAACCAACCGACAAACAAACAAACGCCCCCCAAATGAAAACGAACGGAAGAAATACGAGCAGGGAAGAAAGAAGAAGAAGAATCCAACAAAATACTGCCTTTTGCATCCTGATCGTCGTTTCAACAATGCTTTTTCGCGTGCCAAAAGAACCCCCCCCCCCCGCCTCTCTCGGAAACCCATTTGGAGTTCCGCAGCTCAATTCCGGATTTCTCAATACTGGGCTCATGAATCCATTGAGAACATCCCGCCCTCAGTCTCCCTCAAATCGAAGACTTTGTCCTTCTCATTCCTAGTCTTAGCTGTGGCAGGTCGTTCTTGCTCATCGTCCGACTCTGCTACACTCGCCATCCTCC
Source organism: Cadophora sp. M221 (assembly GCA_017366145.1). Classification (NCBI taxonomy): domain Eukaryota; kingdom Fungi; phylum Ascomycota; class Leotiomycetes; order Helotiales; family Ploettnerulaceae; genus Cadophora; species Cadophora sp. M221. Next base: position 3,638 of record JAFJYG010000477.1, read on the forward strand.
CGTTCTCCTTCGCATACGCCGCATCACTACCGATATTCATAGCCTGCGTCTGGGGGTGAAAGTGAGATTCAACTGGATTGTTGAGCTCAACCTTGGGCGTGGTATTGCTCAGTACCTGTTCAAGGATACCTTGGTCGCTCAGAGCTGTCGTGGGGCGCATGGTTTCTTCGCTGAGGATACTCTCGCCGTCGACACCGAAGCCTGGAGTACCAGCAGCTATGTTCATGTTTCGTTCGAGGAACTGAGCTAGCCGATTCATCTGTTGCTGCCAGCGCTCGTTCAAGAGCCTCACAACTTCATCTACATCTTGAGGAGTCAATTCCGGCTTCTCTGGCTTCGAATGTCCAACTCCAAAGGTAGTGAGCGTTCGTCGGACAGAAGTCTTCAAATGATGGTCGTTCTTGGATGAGCTTGCAGAACGGCGTGTCTCTCTCATATTGGCATTCATTCTCTTCATCGATGTGGTTTGATCATCTTGCAAGAACGGAAGTAGCACAATCTTGTAATTCTTGGCGAGGGCGTTGACTAAAGTCGTGAATCCCTGGAGGTTAATGTCGTTGTGTTCGCAATAAATGTGAGTGAGCCCAGTATCCGCTTCGAGGACCGATGAGAGCGTATTGGCACCTTCTAGACCCAGATTCTGGTACATGATGCGCAGTGTCTTGAGAGTTTTGTTCTTCTTGAGACCCTGCAAAGCACTGTTGAGCCCTATTCCGAAGCGGGTGACTTCCAGATGGGCTTGCTCTCCTGAAATATCTAGGTCCTCCAAAGTTTTATTGTCCTCGAAAACCAGCCTCATGGCTTCGCAAGTATCTTCTCCTGCGTCATAAGGAAGAGATGCCTTCGAGACATCCAGACAGCGAATGGTTGTGTTGGTCCGTAACGCCTGTAACAGCTCCCGGAAATGATCTTCCTTTGCGAATTCGATCATCCGTAAGAACAGATGAGTTGGTGCATGATTGGCTCGAATGGCCTTGACGATTTCATTGACTCCTTTCTCAAATCGGTTGGCGCTCACATGGAGCTCGAGACTGCGAACTTCGCCAGGGACTCTGACCATAGAGTGCATCAGGAGAGCAACATCGTCACCATTCAAGCTGCACTGGTCCAAATTGAGGATGTAAAGGTCGTCTGACATCGGACTTGCTAAATATGTTGATATGGATTCGAGAGTCTTCACGTTGATCTAGTCCAAGTTAGTCTAAGGGAATCTGTTAGCAGGAGAACGATACATACAGCAACACCGTCCAAGACCAGTTCTTGGAGTCTCCAAGTCATCAATATCTCGGGAAGCACCAGTGGCTGATCTCCTGTTGTCCAGGTTGTCCTCGATAAGTTGAGTTTCCGTAGTTTCGTAAAGCGGCTCATGGAAGCTTGGAATTGCTCCAAATTGATTCGTCCAGGATTATCAGAAAAGTTGATATACTCCAATGTGGCGTTTTGTCGATCGAGATGAGTGATGAGCTGCATGATGCCTCTGTCATTCAGGCCGCAGTGAGAACACTCAATAGCTCTAAGTTTAGCTTGTGACTTTTGCATGGCAGGGACCAAAGAGTCTAGATCAGTTTCTCCCAGTTCGATCCCATTCAGTATGATCCAATTAACGTTCGTAAGTTGAGCCTGGCAGAGAGGTAACAGCGCTGCGACGATTTCACATCCAGGATCTTTGTCAACTTCACGTCCATCAAAGTCAAAATTGTCTCTCGGCCGCCTCCTCGGTAGACAGTTGGTAAAGTCCATCCTACGAAGCTTCCCTGATTTCAAGGCAAGTGCTTGCACCTCCTGGTAGAGCAGTGACTTGTCCTTGGGGTTAAGACCAAAGTATTTCTCGATTGAGATTCCACCACGGGTCGCACACGCTGCATGTTCTATGCCATTACCATCAACCGTACTGTGCAGAGCATGTAAGTCGATGTCTCGGAAAGATATGGATCGAAATTGTTCATTGCAGCGTAGACTCCGCATGACAGCCAGCAGTTCTGCCAATGTGTACTTCTTGGTGAATTTTGGTGGCCAGAGCCAGAATTCTGGTGCATCCTCTGCCTCCCAATCAACTGCATACTGGACATTCCCTGGGCTGGTATTGTAAGCTAAGCAGTATGCTGCAAGAGTTCTATCGAAGCAATCGAGTTCATCTTCATCAACAGTCAGTCCTATTTCGCAAGTGTCCACTATGCGTCTTGGTCCAGAATAGTTGAAGTTATGGTCATCCCAGAGTGGTTTGAGATATCGCCAAGCTCTCAGCAGCGCAAAAGCAACATCCGGACTTGCCGAAGCTGCCAATTCAAGGACTTCTGCAGCTCGAACTGGTTGCCTAAACGCCAACTCAAACCTATCGTCGTCGTAGGTAACTCTCAAATCAACCAAGGACACAATTCCCCACGAGGACCGACCGATCTTGGTGTTGGAAATACGGGCTGACGGTATGCTGAAATCAGGAAGTGGTACCAAGTGGACTTTGTTTATACCAACAATCAGGTAGAAAACCGAAGAGCCCATTTTCTGCAACTCGTCCGCCGAACGTCCAGCTTTTGTAGTCGTCCGCCGAACAACTCGGAATATTTGAAAGTGGTCGGAATCATAGTCTTCTACGCTGTCTACAGCTTGAACAAGGTATCGAATGATCTTCTCGGGGAATGGTTCTGTCATGAGTAATCTTGCCTTCTGTGCAGCTCCCCGAATAGAAGAATGCCAGAGATCTGCATCTTTGGGATCATGAAGCATGAGTTGAATCGATCCAACACCATACGAGTCCTCATCCAAGTACACAACTTCTGTTGTAAAGAAAGGTCGACCATCTTCGAGCCGATAGACTGTAACAATCTGTCTAAGTGGTATCTGATTTTCGTGCTCAGCTGAAGTGTGGGAGTTATTCGACTGCACCTCTTGCAAGGACCCAATAGAGGTTGTGGAGGGGTGGCGTGTTGTACTATTCCTTCCGTATGGCATTGGAATAGAAGAGAAAGCTTCTGATGCCCGAGCTTGGCTCTTGAATCGCAGCAAATGTGTATCCGTGAGGACTAGATATTCCTTCTTCTTCCTGAACATGCCGCTAGTGGTCTGGATCTCCCCATGGTATAGCACCGTTCTGCTACTAGTTTGCCCAACCTGCAGATGCATTCCCTCTGGCTCTGGAGATTCCGGCGTACCATTATGTGTGCTTTCCCCTTCTCCTTCCTCCACATGCGTGAGAGATTTTCTGCCCAAAGATCCGAATAGTGAGGACGGTCGATTTTTGTGGAGGGTTTTCGGCCGCACCTTGGGGGAATCCAGCCTGTCACTGCTCTTCACAGGACTCATCGACCCATCCTGTGACAGGTCGGGGCTAGAACTCGGCCCTAGACCAAACAGAGAGTTCCGTTTTCCCAGCTTCTTCTTGTCCTTCTTCTCCTTCTCGCCATTTTCGAGGCTATCGCTGGAGGAGACGTCGGTGTTGATCTGGGTGAGACTGGTCAACGAGCCCCGCGAGAATATGTTTATGCTCTTCCGCCGCTCTCCCTTGCTTCCTCCATTCTCCTTCGCCGAGGGCGCCATTGCAAGCCCCGAACCCAGGGTCGGCGTATGTCTGCAAGTCGGGTCTGCGTGACAGAGGCTTTTAATTTCGTGGGGAGGACATTGAGTTGGATGTTCTGCGGGAGCTGGGAGGTTCTAGCAGTTTCTTGCAGATGTTAGCGATAAGATCTCAAACTGCAATTGCTCGAAGAAAGGTGAAGGCGTACTCGAAGCAAGGAATGCAAGGCCGTGAAAAGCTGAGCAGTGCAGTGCGATGTGTTTGAGGGCAGCTAGATGTGAGGTTCGAGGATGGCCGTGTTCGGTTGCGTTGCCACAGATTCCGGAAGGAGTAATTCACTGGCTGACAACCTCAAAGTCAATGGGTTGGTTGGAGGGAAGGACAGGATGGCTGGGAAGCAAAGTTCACATCAGCTGGCGTACAATTGGCTGATCTAAAGTTGGTTTGGTGATATCGCCGAGCTAGTTGGAGAGCATGGTCTGCCTGGTCTGGTCTGGTCTGGCAAGCAAGCAAGCAAGCAAGCATGAGCAGGCAAGACAAGTGAGGTGAGTTTGATAGGGAAGACTAATGCAGGGGATTGATTGTCTGGGGTTGGTGAGGCAAATCGGTAGATTTATAAGGTGACAGAGAGAAGAGGAAGAGGAAGAGGAAGAGGAAGAAATGAAGATATTCACAAAAGAGACGGGCTGGGCTGGGCGAGAATAGTTTCGTATTGACTGGGTGCCGGGTATTATCCTATGCTATGCTATGCTGTGCTGGTTGTCCTTTCCTGTCCTGTCCTGTCCTGTCCTATCCTCTTCCTTCCTCTGCTGGCCCATCGATCCCAGGTGGCGCTACCTGCAGTGGGTTTGCATGCATGTGCTGCCAAGGAGGGTGACGCACGAAGCTGGGAATCCCGGATGATTGGTGTGAGGGGTCGTTGCTATCCTTGGAATCCCTGCAGGCAAATGTTCACCACATAAATTTACCTACGCTACTTGTGAAGGTCTTGGTGGTGGTCTGATACAAAACTCGACTTTTTTCAACCGCGCCATGCTGAGGACAAGTCCGACAAGCCTGCCCTTTCCTCGAATACGAACGAGACTTCTAGATAGCTTCAGAAACGTCCCAAGTGGGATGGCTCAGCTAGGGTGCTTCTCGTATTGGTCTGTCATGTGAGGTAAGACGAGCCTCCGTCCTGGGGGGGACACACCACGCCTCGATGCTTTAGGAGCTTGGGGCTGCATGCGGTTGAAGCTTCATTTTCCATATTCGCTTGTTTCGTCTTAATTGCTTATGAGATCTCCATCTCCCTTAGTCGATCTGTTGAATCACAATCTCAGAGTTTTCCAGATGCCGTGTTTGTCAAAGTCACCTCTCAACCCCTACCTTGAGTCTTGAACAGAGATACAGTCCTTGCAAGGTTATACGGAACCCAAGGAAGGTTCCACGGTTACCACGGTTACCACGGCTCGACGCCGCGACGGACCTTCGTATCCCCGTGTTTTGATAAACACAAATATACTTGAAACGAGATCTGCGAGATGGAATGTCTTATTCCCTGAAGAGCATATCTTAAATTTCACGCTTCGGTCCAAACGAGGCTGAACATCGGATTGGACTTTTCTCAAATTACGCTTAAATGAGTTTTGAGATTTTTCCGTTTTCTTAACAGCATGGAAGCAATGAAAGTGTGGGCTTGGGAGATTTGAAATAATCTTTCGAAACTCGATCATCAAACAGAGTTCGGTAGGTGATGATAAACATGGAGCAGTTAAGAGAGTTGTACAGTGCTACACAGCAGAACGATTTCCAGAGGTCTTCCACCAAGTCAAATACATTCGTCGTACTCCATAACCAGAGAAGTCTGGATCTTCCCATTCTCTTGACACTGGCTTATCTCTTATCGTCAGTTGCTGCAAGACTAGCAATCTCTTCTCGGGTATCATTTAGGTATCGTACTATACATAATATACATAGCAGTGAGCAAGACCACTGCGTAGCTATATTGGGCGCCTCTGGTACCCACGAATGAGTTCCATTCCATTTGTAGCCGATGGTTTGGCCGTGTCGGCGTCTGAGGAGGCGGGTTGAGGACGTCGATTATGGCTTGCTTTACCAGTTAGCTAGCTTCGATCCTTTGCTGGAGGATCATCTTTATTCCTCTGGGCTCATCACATGCTTGTTAAGACAGCGCCGCCCAATCTCCAGACCCTTATTCACGACTCCTCAGCTCCCTTTGGTTCCTTAGTATATTGCACAATATCCCCAATCTCAGCTGTCCCCTTGACCGCATATCCCCCCTCCTTCCCCTCAACCCAGACATCAAATTTCTCCTTCCTCTGCGGATCCCTTCTAACACAGATCTTCATTTCCTCATCCACATACAACGGCGCCAGATTCTTATAGTCAAAGCGAACTATCATTTTCCCTTTGGGGATCTGGGACCTCAGTACTGAGAGCATGAGTACCAGAGTCAACGGACCATGAACGAGGAGATTCCGATGTCCCTCCACCTCTCGTGTATACTGGGGATCGAGATGTATGCGATGGGCGTTGAATGTCAGAGCCGAGAAGCGGAAGAGTAGGTTTGCGTTGGGCGTTAGGGAGACGCTGAAGTCAGGAGTGTGTACAGCTGTTTCAAATTATGGTCAGTTACATTCCAGTCTAGCTTAAATAATATTCGATACATACGCTTTACAACCCTCATTACCTTCAGCAAGTCCTCTCTCGCCTCCTCCTTCGATTTCTCCCTCAGGAACACCAGATTCCTCGACTCAATAATAGCCCACGGCCCGATGTGATCGAGTCCGTGCCTCATCTCAAGCTCTGGCCTTTCCATGTTCAGGAAAATATCTGACTTCAACTTCCGAGAAATCATTTTTCCTCTCTTCAAAGATAGGCGTGACAGAGACGCCATCCGCTTGCGGACAGTCACGAACACTTTCTCTTGCCCCTCGTTGCCCTTGACACTGACGTCTATAATGTCCTCTCCACAGACGGCATTTGATTGCCGCCTCATCTGGTACTTCACTTTGTTGTTGAAGATCAGGGATCCGCCTGCCCAGAGACGCTTGACAAATGGCGGACCGGGCGAGTGTAGAGAGTCGGTGCCATCAGGTAGGAGATCGCTATCCAAGACCGGTGGAGGGAAGTAGACCAGGTGGTGGCCCTGAGGCAGAGATGTATCAGGATCACTGGCAATCGCATCTTGATTCGGGCCAAAGTGTCGCGAGGCAGGGGATTCGTGAGCGTGGCATGACGGTGGCAGGAAATCTGCTAGGGTTTTGTTAAGTAAATTCCAGGGCGTGTTCGAGATCCTGCTGAACGTCTTGTTCAGAGGACGGGATGTAAGCTCTGCATGCAGAGTTGTTTGAAGAGATGTTGGTTCGGTGGGCGGATTTGTTTCTCTGGACGAATATCTGATCACGGGCGGTTGAGTTTGTCGTGTATGACGCGGCACACAAACATTGTTGCGCCAGAGAGTAGAGAACGTGGTTGGCTTCATGTCAATTTAGCTGTTGTGCTTTGATGCTTCACTCTTTGGTGAAGCTACTCTATCCTCACACAATGCCCAACCGACAGGGGTACCGCAATGTACCTAGCTAGGTACAGCTCGACCTTATCGATAAGCCGCCGGCAACGGAGCCTTGAGTCTGAACCATGCTCCTCGCCTTCCAGGCCTCTGGCTTCCTGACATATCATTAGACCTGCCAACAATATCCTTTCTCATATTCTCTTCTTGAGCTTATCATCCCAGCTACCCAACCATCTCCAACTCTGCACATAGTTCTCCAATGCATCCAGCGTCTTCTTCACCATGCCAGTTGGATCAGTCAACTTGCTACCCTCAAACTCAACGAAGAAAATGTATTGAAATGGGACAACCTTTGTTGGCCTACTGTTGATGCTGGTAAGATTGATGCCATAGATCTGGAAGCAATGCAGCACCGACGCTAGAGCACCTGGCGTGCTATGGTCCACCTTGAAGGAGATGAGGGACTTGGTATTTTCTGCCGATCCTGCCTTTTCATCAACTCCTTTCTTGATTATGAGGAATCTCGTGGTATTATCCTCCCGGTCCTCGATTCCTTTGGCTAGAATATCAATGTCGTGGACTTCGGCTGCTAGGATGCTCGCAATGGCTGCACTTGTACCCGTCGTATCCTCCTTCACCATCTCGGCCGCCCTGCTTGTAGAACTGACATCAACCCGCTCGACGCCCTTCAGATAGACACTCAGGAATGTCTCACATTGTCCGAAGGCTTGGGGATGGCTCAGAAGTCGCTTGACATGTTTGATACTATGTAGAGGGGAGACTCGTGGTTTGACAGGCACCGGACTCGACATGGTAGGAGTGCAGGCGCCAGACATTTCGGGAGAATCAGTGGTTGCGCACTGCTTGCCTAGAAGACAGTGACTGACATCGAGGTAGGCCTCGCCGCAGACCGTGATATCTGCGAAACGGTCATGTCGATCTGCAAGAAGCTCAAAGGTGTATACAACCGCCCCGTTGGTGGAGTTCTCGAATGGGACAACACCCAACGCCGCCTCGCCAGACTGAACAGCATCGAAGACGTCTAGATCCCACAGTTAGATAGCCCAGGCAATCTTAATATGTTCTCGGTACCTGTAATGGTGATTGCGGGGTGGTAGTCGTATCGATCTGATTCGAAAGCACCGAGTGCCGCCTGAGCAATGCCGTAATCTGTCAGTCCAATGGACCATGGGGGCCGTTCAGAATGCGCGAGAGTATGTACCTGATGAGTGTATGAAGAAACGGGGCCAAGGAAGGAAACAACAGGAACAGAACCATCTTGCTGGTCGTTTTGAAAAGCCATGATCGCGGGGTGTTGAGCAAGGGCAAGGGCAAGGTAAGTGGGGATGGAATGAAAGTCGCGATTTTAAGAAGAAGAAGATGGAGATGAAGTGAATTTAGGCATCAAAGAACTGCTTCTGGTTGCCACATTTTCCCTTCGAGTTAGAATTGTGAGGCTATCGATTTTGATACTGAGGTCAAAATTACACCTCCGATATTAATTTGATGGCAGAAACGCCCCGCGCTACTGTACAACATCGGCTAGCCTTGCCCCTCCAACCCCGCCTTCCACTTTTGGCATGGACTACCAATGTAGGTACTTTCTGTAATTGAGAAGATATTCATGGATTTTCCCTTAACAAATTGGCCTCAAGTGACGTACTGTAAATTTAATTGAAGGCGAATTACGTTAAACTACCTCGGACTCACTCTGTGAAGCCATTTTAAATGAATTGCAGCGTTCAGCTCTTTAGGAACCAATAAAACTAAATCCGCCATGTTCAATTCATGAGAGGCGAAATCTCACAACGATATGTGGGCATTTTGGTCCAAATAAGTCTTGAATTGCTCCTAGCTGAGTTCGACCCATCGAACAGGGATCGAATCCACTTCGCACGCGGCCTAGCAAATCTCAAAAACAAATATAGCCCCTGGTAATAAGCAATCTGTCTCGCGCAATTCTTCACTTTCCTTCGGCAAATATCAGAGTGTCATCAACACAATATGCTTATCCTGCGGCCGAATATTAACAGAGTGGTACAGGACTTTGAGGTGGAAATTTCATACCTCTGATATTCGTACGATCAACTCAAGTAGCCGTCGTGACGGACCGGAGAGGGCTGGGCTTGATTGTCCTGCTCTGGCGAAAGCCAACCGGGGTCGGCTGCTGTCGGATCTGCTGCACGGCACTCGGGCGAGGTGACAGATTCTGACTTGACGGGGCAACTGGAGTTGGTTCCTCGCCCAATGCGAGGGCATCAGATTGTCAATCTATTGAAGAGTTAGTTTAGATAAAAAAGGAACACAAGCAGGTCACTTGCCGTCGTAGTAGTCATCGTCATCATCGACTTCAGCTAACTGCTCAAAGTTGACCTTGTAACGGAGAAGGCCACCAATTCCACCAAATCCCTTGACGAATTGATTGCCCTCACTGGAACGGTCGGAAACAAATTCCAAAGTTGCTCCGAAGTCTTTGTACTTCTCAGCAATCCATTCAAGGAAGGATTCTTGTGTGACAACTTCCATTTCTTGTCCAGTCTCCTTGTCCATGAATTGGTCTCGGTTAGCAGCCTCCTGTTGCTTGGTTGTGTGAAGAATGGTCAAAGCTCCGTTGACATCCTTAAGGGTCCATCGGTTGATCTCGAGGTTCTCGAAAACAATGAGAATTTCCACAGCTCCAAGTTCCAAAGCCTTCAGGGTGTCCTCAACACCATAGCAAACGCGACCAGAATCTTGACTGATTTCCTCAAAGTACTTCCCAATGAGCTTCTTCTCTTGGATGAATTTGACGTTGCTGAGAGTCTCTGCTGAAAGCTCAATTGCCTGGTTGAAACCATTCTCCCCACCATAAGAAACATCCACTACCTTGATAACCTTGGTTTGGAGTCTGTTGTCGAACAGATCGGACTGATTCAAATCGTTCTTGAAATCCGCTGAACCAGCCAAGATAATGCCTGCTACGTTGACTTTGTCGGCTGTGATGAAGTTTTGGACGGCCAATTCAGCAACCTTGCGCACATAGTTGTGACGCTTCTCTTCTCTGAGACGGGCAAAACGAAGGGCGGATTGTCCACCACGACCATGCTTCTTTGGCAAATCCACAGAGAACTTGTGGACGACGTCGCGAGTGTTACCACTCAGGGTTCCGAAGAGAGCTCCGTTACCATCCATGATGATGAAACCAAACTTCTGATCGGACTCCAAGAGTTCAGCAAGAGCTTCGGTATGAAACTTGTTGTCGCAGAGGTATAGGGAGGTATTGATAGGCTTGAATGGTTCGAAATCGATGTTGACCTTCCTCTCCTTACCCTCGGATGTCAAAATTTCACCACAGTAGACAACCAAGCCATTTGGAGGAACCTTGTTGTACAGCTTCAATCTCTGTTGAGTCGAGGTAATGGCAGACAAGACGGATTGTCGATTAACGCGCGATTTGATATTTGACGCAGTTCCCTATGTAAGAATCAGCACGGCACTGCAGGGAGATGAGAACAAAGCATACGTATTCTTCTGCCAACATCTTTGCCGCTCGAGAAACTTGGTCCTTGGGCGCTATTCTTCAAGTTAGAACTTGCTTGTTTGGGTACTGAATTGTGACACTCACGGATGATGAGAGATATCATGGAGGTTCCATTTCCTCTAGCAGCTTCCAATCGTTTGATCAGCTTCTTCACCTTCCAGATTTCGATGTTCTTCTCGGCCTCATTTGCCTGGGCGTCACTCATCTCGGCGGTTGATGGCGCACTGAGCGCTCGATGTGTCGAGAGGTGTTTGTAGACAGAAACTTGACGCTGCAGTACACAGTGTCAAGATCGATCTTTGCGGTGTTGTGCGGGTGTGACGTGGGATTGTGGGTTGAAAGAGCGAGGCGATATTTAGGGTCTTTTGAAAAGGGAGCAGGCACGTGCACTAGCGTATGTTTGTTTCCGTACCTATGCTCCTGTCGCTTTCTGCACCCTCCATCGTGACACAATAAGTGCGACAATTACTATGATTACTAGTCGATTCCGCCCAGTGAATCCCCAGAGAGTCAATCATGAATAGTTGATAGTCATTCAGTACTCATTGTGCCATTTAGATTCCAAAGGCTGGATATGGGGAGTCAAATCTGAGTCATGCCCAGCTCAGCCTCACTTGGAGTTCTTTCGTAAATCTTGTGTGTTCTGTGTGTCCTTCCGTCTAACAATTCAATCGCGGATCATAGGGTAGCATTCATCTTGCTGCCCTGTGTGGTCCTGAATACCTCTCATACGGTTGGGTCTGAAGGGCGAAGAAATCAACACTTGTCAATGGAATGATGAAATCTTGGAATCTAGACAATGCATTGTTCGGACTTGGCCACTTAAGTTAGTTACTTGACGTCACGCCACTTGGGTGTTGGAATTCTGTTTGAAGTAGAGACTTGAGACTAGTTTGCCTTCCAAAGTTCGCCTTCCAAAGTTCTGGACAGGAGTACGTTCCAAGTGGAATTACTCGATATAGTCTACAGGACCTCATTAAATTGTCTATCTTTATTTTAGTACATTACCATCTTCTCAATTCAAGCTAAAATCTAATGATGCAAGTAATTGAGAAATGCTACTTACGGTACATCCATCTTCATGCAGTATCAGAATCCTGCTTTGCGTATTGCGAAGAGGCACTCCACATAACCTACCAGCGGAAGTGCCACGGATTTCCAATGCAATACTATGTATCACTTTCAATCCCTCTCCGCAAGTCATTGCTTTATCTGTTGATATTTGGTTTGCGATTTTGTCAAGGTTCCGTACCAATCCCAGGAGAATCTCTTAAAATCCTGGAACGGGTACTTTTCGTCTCTTTCGCCGCCAAGTTCAACCTGCCTGATGATATATAGCTTGGTTCTACAGCAAGAGCCATTAGACTCGACCGAACCGTTCCCTTTGCCACGACAAAGCTCTTAAATAACTACCTCGGCATACCATTCAACTCGCCCAACAATGTAGTGCGAACCTCAGATGGCGCTCTGTGGTTTACGGGCCCTCAGTTTGGCTTCCTTCAGAATATTCGGCCTAATCCTCAGCTACCTTTACAAGTCTACCGCTGGGTACCAGAGACAACAGATATCCGCGTCGTCGCAGATGGACTTGCTGCCCCCAACGGCATTGGGTTTTCTGCAGACGAGAAGATCGCCTATCTGGCTGACACGAAACTCCACTGCGCCAACAGCATCGAGGACTGTTTACGCCTACGAAGTGGTAATATCCGACTTTGGGCATTTGCTGGCGAATAAGCGCACGTTCGCAATGCCATCTGTGGGGATACCGGATGGATCAAGACTGACAAGGCGGTGAATGTGTACGCAGGATGCGGTGACGGTATCAATATTTGCAGGTGGGCCTGGAGCAGGAAACCCCGTCATTAACTTCAGCATGAGCATTCGTGTCTCCCTAACTAGTGCTGCTATACTAAACTCATCCTGCTTCATCTGTACTAATATTCCAACACAGGGAACCCACACAATGAAAGCTCCTAGGGAAATTTTTAGTTAGTGGCGGCGTTGTGAACTTCGCTTTGGATCAGAATGGCATGGTTTTAATGCTGAACGAGGATAATCTATTCTTGGCAACTTCAAGTGGAGCCACTACCAGCACTGGGCCTAAGTCTACTGCTTTTGGAATTACAAGCAACTTCCGGGTCTGAATGGTCATATGGTCAAAGTTTGTATTTTCTTGCACAAGACTGTCCACTTAGCGCAGACTGCAAAACACTCAAGGAAAAGCCACCATTTCCGGAATCTTGTCCCGGATAAGATATCGATATGAATACCCCCAGGTTATAAATAGGCTTTCGCCGCTTGCAGCAACACGGGAAGACTCGTTCGACATCCACTCGCACTGTATCCAGAAGTGGCTGAAATGCCTGCCAAGAAGTCAATGAATTCCTGACGGGGAAAACCCATCTCTCTCTGAATCCGAACCGAATCAAAGTTGACGGTAAACTCCGCAAACGGGTTCCTGATTCATTGTGACCTTGGCAGGCGGTCGTTGGAGAATGTACGCACTGTCCAATATTTTGGCCCATATAGGTTTAGCTCCATTCGGTTAAAGTCAACAAGACAGAAGGGGTTGGCCCCAACCCCTCCCCAATTACCGTATCTTCAACAGACCATTCTATCGGTCTAGAAAGGTAGTTTCCTGACTTATTTCCCCCTCACACTTGACTTCGGCGTGCAATTCCGTTCCAGATTCAACCTCACTATGATAATGTCAACTTTAAATCCCAGCTACGCAATCACGCACCCTCCGATGTATACCCTCGTATACCCATGTAAAGCTGCCACGCGCATCTTTCCGACACTTGACTATCTTTTCCCAGTCTCCATTTCAATCATGAAAAACAGCTCCAGCCTAAAGTCTCTGATGCTCTACTTTTCTGACCGAATATGGCACCCAGTCTCACAATAATCAATTTTCTTGCTTGAGATCTCATCTATTACCGTGTGTGTCAGAGATCTAAAGCAGTGGGAGTATACGCGAATAGATCGCCATGACATCAAGTATCGTGTTCTTCAGGATTACGATCCAGCGGAAGACTCGGAATGGGATTAGCATTTGCTATTCTGCTTTGGAAAGCTGTGACCAAGGAACAAGAACTCGAAATTTCTGGTCACGAGTTCGTCCGGGAGCTTTATCACGATTCATGACTATGTCTCTACAGGTCAACCTTGGGATATAGATCGAATGGAAGATTTCAATCCAAGAGCTCGAGAGGCGGGCGGGATGTTGTATCGGAAGGGGATCTTGTGGTATCATACAACTCGCTGGATTCTCTAAGGCTGTTAAAAAAGGCTGATTGGATAAGGCACACCTCAAAGATCGCTTCTTCGCAGAGGGTAGTGTTTGGGCCGGAATTTAAACCATGAATTGCTTCAAGATTGATTCTAAATTGAGGATCTATAGTTGGAAGAAGGTCCGGGACGTAAAGGCGTCCATGTCTCTGCAAAGCGGGTCACTAGGCATTGGAAGAATCTGATGCATGATGACCTCGATTAGCCTGTTATTACCTAATGTCTCTTAGTCTTTTTGGTGCATAAAGGAGAGAAGGACGTTCCAGAAGTAGGGGCCTGAATTAAAGGGGGTGACATTATCAAGAAATGATGAGCGGGATTTTCCAATGACTTAGGGCTGAGATGTAAGACCTAGAGCCATTCGGTGACACATCCTATTGAGCAAAGACTTTTTAGAAGCGTCCAATGTCCATTCTGCGTTGTCCGTGCCAAGAAAGTAGTGGCAGACTTGGGAATGCAGAGAAAGGCAGAGGTCACGTTTTCAGCGAAGTAACTCGGATGTTTTGAGCAATGTCGACAACAACAACAACAAACCCAACATAGCAGAATGGCAGCAGCTATAAGAGCCAATATGTCCCCCGTTTCTCCAGCAAGACCCCAGGCACTTCCAATCATCTCTCAACTCCAAAAACGAGTCAATCACAATGATGCATACATTTCATAAATTCGGCTCAACGCTAGCTCTGCTATGGTTCTTTTCTCTCGTACTGCTTTCCTCAGCAAGCTCGCTTGATACAGTCTGTGGGTTCATCAAGAAACTGGCTAAATGCAAGGCTGTGATCAATGTACCAACACTAGCTATCAAGACTTGCAAAGAGAAATTTTTCAAGGTAATGCCTCTCTTCTAGGGAGCCGAGGTGTTTATTTCTGACAATGTATTAAGTCATTCCATGTAAGACCAGGTTCGGGGGCAGGTACCCATGCGGCGTATCTTGGAAAAGCATCAAGTATTGTGATGGCTGGACATGCGTTCCAGGTACGTCCTACGACCTCTGCCCAATTTCTTCTGGACATTGAGCACTCCACTAATCTGCTACAGGAACTATACCCACAGTCATCTCCGTCCCATACGGTGTCAACGTTGGTTCCAAAAAGCTTGACTTCTGCGGCGTGGCTCGTAAAGGAATTCCAAACATTGACGAAATCACTCGACTTGCCGCCGGGTACTGCAAATGTCTCCCAGAAGCTTTCGACTTCATTGATCTAGATACGGCGAAGAGTGCAATCACTTCCTTAGATGCCGGAGAAGCGACGTATAGTATCTTGAGCAAGTTCGGTTCCCTGGAGCAGGTGCGTTCGGTCTCCGCATGGGCTAGTGAGGTATTTGACTGACAACGCGCAGTGTATGGTAGAAAACGCACTCAATGTTCAAGATAATAAAGAAGGTTTGAGCACGGGTAGTGGAGCATTGGTCCAATCTGCCAACACCAAGATATTCATTGCTGCTGAGGTACATATCCTGGACCAGATCGTCGTCCAAGTGCTAACTTTCACAGATCGATTTAACAAGATATTGAGAGTTCGCCTCAGCGCTAGCGCCATGTTTCGTCGGTGACTGCGACGGCCAAGCTGTCCAGGCTTGGTTTATAGATTACCTCACCGATTCTAAGAAGGTTATGGGTGAACAGCTTGAAGACTTTCTCTCTCCTTGGAAATCAGCTTTCGAGGGGATTAGTGGCAATCTGGATAACGTCGGCAAAGACATTGGAAACATCGAGGAGCAGTTTGGGACCATCAACCAGTCCATCTTGCAGATCACGAGTGACTTCTGTAGTAACATCACTTCATGTGCTGAGACTACTGTCAGTAAGCTCAAAACAAAGGGTGATTAGATATTGGTAACTTTTCTGTGTGTATTTAGCTAATCCTGGCATCAAGTGGATGAGACGATTCATACAAGCCAAGCACTCATCGGTTTACAGTCAACTCTCACAACCACCGTTACCAACGCCCAAGACCTCTATAAAATAGTCAATGATGCCATTGTTGCATTCGATACCCTATCAGACCTCGGCATCGACACTATTGTCGAGAAAGTCATCAGCGGGAAGATCCGCAGCATCTCCCAGGTCGCAGACACATTGCAAGCCGCAAAACGCTTACCCACTATCATCGAACAAATTGAGAAGACACTTCCAAACATAAAGACGTACATTAAGACTCTTGCTGACTCCGCACCTACACTGGCCACAGACATTGAAACGATTGTAAGTGGGTCCTGGCTAGGCAATGCCCAAGCCGATGCCGATTCTGCTGCAGCTGCCGAGGAAGCAGTCAAGAAGATCCAAACACTTTTCCAGGACGGTGTTGTGTCGCACATCACCTCTATATCAGCAGGCGTTACCTCGATGGTATCCTCTTTAGAACTTATTACCTCAGGTGGCTCCCCTACTATCCAAGCCATACGAGTAGCAAGCTACCAACGCCGGAGCAAAGGAAATTTCAGCATGCCATGTCTCACGACCGGCAAGATCACACTCAAACTCGGGGGGTTCAGTCAACAAGTCGACTACCCCAAATTCTACCGGTGTGAGCAAAACTACAGGATTCCGTTCCCGAACCACCACATCCCATACATCAAAATCAGCTTCGGCACCGCTGCGAGGATCAGAGTGACAATTGTCCGAATGGCAGATAACTCTGGCAATGATACCCTGTCTGAAGAAGAACGCCCCTGAAATACCAACGGCTTCCGAAGCAGACTGGCCATATACGTCCGAAGCAGCAGAGAATGCTCCTCCCCTCGAAACAGCAGCATTGACCGAACACGACCCCACGGCAACAGAAATTGTACTTGAGCCCGAACGTACAGCATTACTATGCCTCCAGATCTCTACGAGAAAGCAGAAGAAGTGCCAGTTCAAACGACGCCTCCTTCATCGTTAGTGTTCTTCGCAACGACAGATGCGAATGGTGCTACAATCACGGCTTCGACAGCTCTAGCAGATGGGACGACGTTGGAGGTTACGACTACCCA
Organism: Cadophora sp. M221; assembly: GCA_017366145.1. Lineage (NCBI taxonomy): Eukaryota > Fungi > Ascomycota > Leotiomycetes > Helotiales > Ploettnerulaceae > Cadophora > Cadophora sp. M221. Next base: position 20,454 of record JAFJYG010000477.1, read on the forward strand.
AATTTCTGAGGCTGTTGAAACGAAAGGTGTTGATGAAGCTACCCCATCTGGATTTGAGGAGGGCTCATTGGCTCCAAGTAAAATTACACCCGGGCCGACTGCCACCGCAACGAGCACAGGCAAACCGGCAACGTCGACTTCGAAGAAGAGCGCTGCTTCTCTTGTTGAGACGAGTGAATTTGCTCTTTGTGCAGTAGTGGGTATGGTGTTATGGTTGTACTAGGTTATTTGCGTACTGGATTCGTTGCATTGTGTTAAGACAGCAGCATAGGTGGCTGAGTTGAAGGTTTTCATGATGCGGAAAGAGATACTAACACCGCTGGGAAAAGAATATGTATTCAGAGTCTAGTATTTTACGGTGTGTCGCCCAAAGTAGTTATGGCAACATTTCAAAGTTTCGCTAGTATCACATCTCTCCTAGCTCGCTCTAGACGAATCAACAAGTCTTCTCCCTCCACTCCATTCACTTGAAATTACCCAGCCATCTGCTACCCCAACCCGATTCCATGCATATTCAGACTAGAAGGACAGATTTTGCTTTGATCTTTTTACTATGTTTATTATTTAAATATGGAGTTTGGAATATTTCGAATGCTATCAAGGGTGCCCATCCGCACATCTGACTAGGTACCCCGCCAAGCAAGAATAAGCGAGGTAAATAAGGGGCTGACAAGAGCAAAATGTGTGAGTTGATTGTGTATATTCAATCAAGAAATACCTCGGTACCTTGGTTGTCTGGCTTGCGATTATTTAATATCAAAGCGTCTTCGTCATCGCTTCTCTTGTCTGTGTATATATAGCAAAACCAAGCAAAGCAAAGCAATCAGATCACTAAACTTACCGGCATCGTCATCATCCCGATCCACCGGGTTGCACGTTGAACCGAACCCTCTCCCGACGTGAGAAGCCGAGTCATGCTAAACACAAAACAGAAATTCGATTCATGACAGTGTCGTGAACTCAAAATGATGAGACGAGAATGGTAGATGTTGGTCATCTTGTCAAGAATGTGGTTCTCATGGCACATTATCGGAAATTGATATCAGGCGGAGGGGACGAGGCAATGAGCAAGTCATCAAGATGTCCCTATATTAAAATGTATATAACTACATCTTCAACACCTACTTTCAGCCGCATAATTTTCCTCATCACATCGACTCACATCGTCTCACTTCTCATTTTCACATTCTTTTTCTTAAACACCTCGCGATGTTCTCACACACTAACCTCGTCGCCCTCCTCACTCTTCTCCCCTCTCTAACGACATCCCTACTTCTTCCAAACTACACCTCCCTCATAACATCACAATCCAAACCCGGTATTCTTGATGTGACATTCCACTTCACCAGCACGACCATCAACCTCTGGAACATCGCCGCACTAACAGACATGACCGATCTGGTCTCGCGTCTCCAAACCGACAATGACACGAAAGTTGTAATCTTCAGGAGCGACGTCCCGAAATACTTCATCGCGCATGCGGATTTAGATTTCGATCCCAATGGTACTGACACTTTTCTCTCCTTCTACCTACATTTTTATCCATACCTTTCCTTGCTCTCTTGCAAGTCCCAAAGCTCGAAACATCAAGTTAGCAAACCGTAGACTTGATCAAGTGATAACAAGAACCAACAGACCCAACCCTCTCAACGCAATCCATCCACCTCTTCAACAACATGAACAACCTCCGGCAAACCACCATCGGGCTCGTCTCCGGCGTCGCACGAGGAGCAGGCAACGAACTCCTCGTCTCCCTCGACATGCGCTTCGCCACAAAAACGCATACCTTCCTCGGACAGCCCGAAGTAGGCCTCGGTATAATCCCCGGCCTGGGCGGTGTCCAATACCTCTCGCGTTTAATCGGGCGCGGGTACGCTATGGAGTATATCCTCAGCGGGAACGACATCAACGCCAACGACGCTGAGCGCATCGGTTGGATCAACAAGGCGTTCGATACGGATGTAGAGATGGAGGGGTATGTGGCTGCTCTGACGGGACGGTTGACACTGTTTCCGCTGGATGCTATTAAGGCTGGGAGGGATGCGATTAATGCTGCCACGAGGCCGAGGCTGGAGGATAGTTTGGCGGATGGAGCCGCGTTTATGGAGTTGTTGAGGCAGGAGAGTGTGCAGACTAGGGTGAAGATTGGTGATAGGTCCGATGGGGATGGGGAGAGGTTTTTGGGCGAGAATTTGCCATTATTGTATGCTGGCGGTGCTGCTTAAGATTTGGGAGGAGAGATTGAGAGAGATGTGTTGGGAATTGGGTTTGTGTGTGTGTTGTGTGCTTTCATTCAGCTGTAATATATGTATTTACAAAATCTCTTGGGCATAAAAATGGACTGCCCATGTAACCAGGTTTCATCACACAAGTTCTGTCTAACTCTCTATCATCACCATCCTCCAAAGTATCCAACAAGCCACCTGCATAAGCATAAATCCAGCTACACACCCCTATCCTCATTATCCATTCCAATGCCCAAAACAAGATTCTTGGTTCTAGTATCTCTTCCAACCAAAATGCACATTCGCTCACCCCCCTCAATATCAATCCCTCCGTGTCCACCTAACACCTAACAAGGAAAAAGTGTATAAATTGCTACAGAAGGGGTTTAGAAGTTACATTATCACCACTAAATAGTCGCTCTATCTGTCTGTGTAGCTATGGGCTTAATTCAGCGTTGAGCTTAACTTTAGGTTTAAGCTCAGAGTTAGTTTTAAGGTTACTGCACCGAGATACAGTAACCACTTTATATGTTATGCTTAGATACGTGATTTGGATGATCGGGATTGATCTCGCATTTGGGTAGATTTAAGACGAGCAAGGGGCGATCGCAGCAGGGTGATAAAAAGTTAGTGGGCAGCAAGAAAGGAATTGCGCAGAATGTGAACCTTGATCCTTGTCTGTGTGATTGATTGAGTGAGCGTGGGAGAAAGGAAGATAAAGAAGGAATAGCTAGCAAAAAGGTGGATTGGATGTCTGTTTGATGTAATTATTAATTTTCATGTTTGTTGGAGGGTATATACAAATAGAGCGCTACGCTAGGATCATGGGTAATAGGAAAGTGAAGGAGACGAAAATAAGGATGCAACACGACACAAAGATAGGCACACGTTGACACTAAAGGGTTGAGGTATTTGTTCTTTCACATTTCTCTTTTTCAGCCAACTCTATAATCTACACCATCGATCTACCAGAGGTCGACCGATCAATTAAGATATCCCTCCCGCTCTCCTGCCTGAAATGGTCAATACCAATCACTCCAACCACCCAACACCTCCAAAGTCCAATCAATAAAATGCTCTATGCATCTTCTCCTCCGCCCCTGCCAGATATATGGGAATCTTCTCTTTCGTTGGGTCATAAAAGCATCAGGGACAAAAAAAGAAAGGTAAAGGTGTGTTGTATACAAGAAAGGAGGTTTTGTTCGTCAGGTAGAATAGGAAAAAGAAAATTCCAGCCGCCGTGCTATGCTATGCAATGACCAGCGCTTGCAATGCAGATTGAGAAAAAGAGTTGCGAGATATATCGTTTTTTTGCGTTCTAACCAAGACCTATGTCATGGGGTTGAGGAACGGGCTAAAGAGTAGCTCCTCAGCACTTGGTCGCTTGGTGTGGTCGACCTCGAAGGCAGACTTCAGGAATGTCTGGGCTTCTTCGCTGGCGTTATCTGGAATCGCTGGGCTGATCTTTGCGCCGCCGATCTTGAAGATGGCTTGGAGTTGAGAGCAATCGGGGAAAGGATGGGTTCCAGTCATCATCTCAACTACGAGGCAGCCAAGAGACCAAATATCAGCCTTTCGTGTGTATGAGGTCTGCTTGACAACCTCAGGAGCCATCCAGAAGACAGACCCTTGGAGAGATGGTCTGTTCTTGTTGTTGCCGGCGCCGCCAAGGATGTTGGAAGCCTCAATCTTCTTGGAGATACCGAAATCGGAAATCTTGATGCCACCCTTGTTGTCAACAAGAATGTTTGCACCCTTGATATCTCTGTGAATGATCTCTCGACCGTGAAGATACGCCAGGCCAGTGACGATCTGTCGAACGAAGTTGCGGATGAGGGGCTCTCGAAGAGCTCCATAGGAGTTCAACATTGTCTGAACCGATCCACCAGGAACGTACTCGAGGAAAATGTTGAGATGTTCAGCGGAGGAACTTGCTCCAAGATATTGGACAATGTTAGGGTGTTGAAGATCTCTCAGAAGACTGATCTCACGCTTCAGAGCATCGATCATACTCTTCTTCCTTGCGTCGCTTTGACTATTTGCTCCCGGTGATGGTGCCTCGACTTGCTTCACCGCAAGAAGCTCTCCAGTGACAGCGTGAAGAGCCAGGTAGACACTACCGAAGGAACCTTGACCAATGAGAGCACCCTTCATCCATTTGCTGTCATCCCAGGAGTCGCCAGCCAAGAAACTTTGTAGTTCCTCGTCCTCGTCCTCTCCATCGTCATTCAAAGCTTGGCTGATCTCCCGTAATGAGCCGCCAGCTTCTGTACTTCCATCTTCGAAGTAGCTGTTCTGAATGACGTTTCCGTCGGGATCGGTAACATTCACATTGGTGGTGTCGGATCCGCTGTCGAAAGATACATATGACTTTCGATTTGGTTCGATTGGTGATTCTTCTTGAACACGTTCAAGCATAGACGATGCTACAGAATCTCTGTAGCGGCCGCTGTTACCCCTTGACAGATCCAAAGGCCGAACCTTAGCAAGCTGACTGTTACCACTCAACCATGTGTCGGCAATGGTTGGCATGGGGGGAGCATCGGCAACGCTTGACGCAAAGCTCAAATTGCTGGCAACACTCAAGCGACTGTTGACTTTGCTTAGACGTGTTGATCTTCTCAGCGAGAGTCTGGCGGTTCGATCGATCTCCTCGCGGGGATGGTCAGGGAAATATGTTGTCAGATCCGATGTAATCAACTCGCTGGGAGGTCTTTGGCCAAAGAACTGTCGAAGAACACCCTTCTTCCCACTTGGTCGCGGTCTCGCAGTATCTCTTGGTTGCTCCATTGATGGCGGTCTCTCCAAGTCTTTCGCGGCATTATAGACATTACGCTCTCGTTCGCCAGCGGACACGGCTGAAGTCCCAGATTGGAATGATGCAGGCGAAAGTGGATGCTGTGGTCCGTCGCTGAAAGTCTCACCTAGGACTTGTTGCACCTTGAGTTGGCTTCGTTTATCCATGCTATCGGGCAATCTACTTCGGTTTGTGGCATTTTCTTCCATTGCAATGCTTGCTGCTCGTTGGAGCTCTGCTTCTCCAGGTTCGCCTTGATGAATCTTCCGCAATATCAATCGGTTTCGCTCTGGTCTCCTCGTGTCCTTGATGATTCTCCACAGCTCAGCCTCAGGTAATCGCCGGCATTGACTTGGGTCAGGATCGATGCCGTTCAAGACGTAGAAGCAGTAATTCCTATCGTGATCCTCTCGTAATCCAAACTTCCTTAATGTCAACCTCATGACCTCGTCACAGGATTGACAGTCGACTATTCGGAAAACCTTGGTTAATCCTCCAGATGAAATGACTCTGATTATGTCTTGATTTTGAGGTAGCTGTGCCATCAACGAGCCGTCGATGCTGCCGTTGCCTCTTGTGTGATTGTGGATCAGTCGTGCAGTCTGCGGTTGTCCATCTCCGGGTGTCCCAGGCCGTCTCCCACTTATCGTTGCTGCACTTGAGGGATTACTCGCACCGTTAAAGTATCCTTGGGCGTTCTCTCGTCTCGAGATCTCTGCTGGGCTCAGCACACCATATCTTGCCTGTCTGACAACGCGAGCTTCTGATCCAGCGAGGGGTGAGCTGGGTCTCGAAGGTGGTTTGCTGACATTCTCGGGGATGGCGGTGGCTGGGGTGAAGCCATCAAACTGTCTGGAGTATCTCTTATTCGCGGATGGAGTTGGCATCGATCTGGCAGAGTTAAGAGGTTTCGGTGAGCCAGTCGACGAAGGGGTATATGTATCAAGACCTGCGAAGGAGTCCTACAACTATTAGTATGGAGTAGCACGCCATCATAGATCTATCGACTTACTCTATTCCTCTTCTTTTGATTGGCGTAGGCTTTGGTCCTCAGTTTCTTGATGTTGAGGAACAATCGAACACGATCCCCTATCTTGTCGATACCCATTTCCTGCAGTACGGCCTTGTCCATCTCCAACAAGTTCTCTCCATTGATGTTATTCTTCCGAAATATCTTCGCATACTCTCCGCATTTCACTGTGGACAACCAGTCACATACACGCTCCTCATCCCAATTCTTTGCTGATTCTGGGCCCTCGATGTCGGAGAATTCGGACTCTGTCGGGCTAGCGAACGATTGATTCGAGGATATCATAGCTGGTGCCCGCCGACTCGATTGAATGCTTGCTTGGGCAGATGAGGCAGAGAGGTTCGATGAGGTCGAACCCAAGGTCGCCGGAAACGGCGATTTGGAAGCTAACATGGCCATCGCGAGGAATGCTATCTACGCATGAGGCTGGGGTATTATGGAGGCGTTTAATATTCGATGGGCGTTCGAGATGGGATGAAGGTCAAACTGGGCAAGTATTAGGGAGTGCGAGGGTCGTTGATATTATACAGTCGAAGTCGTCCCGGTGGATTGGGATATCGGGCTGCGGATGAAGATCTTCCAGGATCGTCGCGTCTGAAGGTGTTTTCTTTAGATCTGTGTGGAGTGATGCGATGTCTGTGGTTTCGAATGGTGAGGTGAGTCCTCTTTCGAGACGGAGACGCGGTGTTTCGGATGGGTGAGGCAGGACAGGGCAGGGCAGGTGGATCGGCTTCTTTTTTGAGGTTGAAGGGTCTTGAGGCTGGTACCGTTGCACTGCTCGTGCTTACCGGAGCATGAAAGACAATCTGCCGATTATTACAACAACCCCTTTCACGCAAACGATATGGTTGACGACCGGGTCGAATCGAGTCGCGCTGCACAAACACAATCAACAAAGGAAGAAGAGCGAGAGTGTTGGAGGAGGTATTGAGGACGGGCGGCGATGACGGCCTCTAGGTATGGATGATCAAAGAAAGAGAGGAGCGCGTGAGGGCGGAAGAGGAGGGCAAGGGCAAGGATGGGAGGTCAGGTCTTTTTGCCTCTGCTCTGGTGGCCGCGGTGCCTCTGGTGAGCGAGACAGAGCTCTCTCGCTGCTCTCTGATCCGCTTTGCTGGGCTCGGGAGGTTCTCGCTGAATATGTCGGGCGGCGATTGGCCCAGCTCTTCGCGCTCCAGTGGATCTGGATGGATCAACAGGCTGTTCTGAAACGACAGCGGGTGCACGAGCATTTGCTGATGGGGGAGGATGAGGTGAGGGAGAAGGGAAGGGGGCCAAGGATATGGGTGGGAAGGGTAGGTAGGGGATGGGCGTGGGCGTGGATGTGGTGTGGGTGGATGAGGTGGGCATGGACAAACCCCTGCGTGAAGGGAGTAGCTTGACTGGGTTAGGAGCGTCCACGGCCAGACTGGACAAGAGAGCTTGACCAGACACGATGGGAATGGTCGATGGGTGTGGAGGACTTGGATTGAAGGTTCGCCGAGATGGACGAAAAACAAGAGCTGGTTTGTTTGTTTGGACCAGCCAGAGCAGTGACTGGGCGAGAGCAGCTGATGATTTTGCCAGTTCTCGTATTCCTGAGCGTGGTGTATCGATAATACAGGGAGAGCGTGGAAGATTGACTTGGAGAGCGTGTTTGCGGCTCTTGGCTGTATTCTGGACATCGATACGCTCCCTCGCTTGGCTGAGTAACAAAGGAGTGGAAGAGGCAAAGCGAGCAGGCAAAGGCAAAGGGAGGAGAGCAACGCAAGTCAAAGGCATGGATGATGGCCAGGCATAGATAGATACCTTAGCATGGCATATGAGAGGCCCCGAATTTGGTAACAATAAAGCATGCATACATACATAGGTGCAACCGAAGTCACAGAGCGCTGAGAGCAGCCCAAAGCACCTCAAAGCCCTGAAGCTCAACCAAAGCTGCCTGCATCTGCATCTGCATGTGCTGTTTCGTTGCTGGTCGCCGGTCAACAGACCTCACGGCCGACGCCGCTGTGCCATCAAAGGTTCAAAGGTTCAAAGGAGGCGACAACACAATCCAATCCAATCCAATCCACCCGGCATGCATACAATCCACCTCCCCTGCCACCGCATCCAAGCATCCAGATCCATGCAGCAGCCATGCATCCTGTTTGTCGGAAAAGCCAATCAGCGCCACTCCACCCTCAACTCGAAACATCTGCAGCGTGGCATCCCGTCCAATCAGATCCCGCCATGACGCGATGTGTAACAGACGAGGTTTGAAGCCGCTCGAAAGGGAAACATGTCGAGTTCATCCAGAGCATCATCATTTCAGCGTGTCACTCCATGCGGCCTCCGAGCCCGCGGATCCAGATGACTGACTGATTGATGGACCGACTGACTGGCGTTTGATCCGACTCTGATTCGTGGATACATGATGCCATCAACAATAGCATGAGATGTTGATTTCCTGGATCGTCCATCTGCGACATGATCATCACTCTACGTGAGGTCATGATTGCGGATGTTCGTCTGAACATGTTCCCATAAGATGAGAACAGTGGAAACTCATTTCCGCTGGACCATGCTATCATGCCATCATGTGGCCCCTGTTCGAGGGACAGCTGCCCGTCAGCTTTACAACCTGGTGCTTGTTGCTTGTCAAAACTGCATTGGGTTATTATTATGATTATGATGGACTTGTGTCAGCAGGTCTCTAAAACTTCTAAATCCGTTTCCTGGAGATTACAGGTCGCTTCAACACTTGTTCCCAACATCTCGATCAGGACGATCTGTCTTGCCGAGCTGTAAGTCAATCGCTTGGCCCAGAATCTAGCGGAGGAGTTGAGAATCAGGGGCGGGGCCAAGCCAAGATGACTAGCATCTCGAAATAACTCCAACAGCCTCAATTATCAACCCAACCAGCCCCAAAAGTATCCTCAAACCAAGACATACGTCAACTTCCTCGCGCGGGAAACAAAGCCACGCAACTTGATCACGGCATCCATCGAGATTGTTTCCAGAGCACTGGTGGGCACGGATACAAGAGCGGTCAACAAGACTTTCACTCACAACTGGTGAAACGAAACAAAGGTCATCAGGAGCAAGTTTTTCCACTTTTCCAAGCAACTCTATTCGGGATATCCCCGCTCCAGCCCTTCCACCCTCAAAGTCGCGGATCCGCTCGCCCAGCCTGGAGAAGAAAGCATCTTTTCTTCCAAAGACTCCGCTTCCGCTCGTTTGCGTGAGACGCACAGCAGCGGTGAGAGGCAAAAAAGGAAAGAGGAGAGAGAGTTTCCTCTCGCCCTTTCGGATGCAGGAACCGAAGTGAAAATAGCCAAAGAGTCTGGAGAAAACCTTCCTGCATGTAGAGGGTCCAAGCTAGAATCCCCCATCCAAGCTCACACGATTTCGATTTCGGAACGCTCCACTCCATTCACATGTCATCGTTTCGCCATTCCATAATCTTGCGAATGCCCTCATCAACATGCCATTGATCGTGTTGGGGTTGAACAATACAGAATACAGTAAGATATGTGCTCCGACGGCGTGGCTGCAGAACGATGTTCCCGGCAATTTCTGCTGCAGTGCCGTGGCCGTGCCGTGCCATATCATCGTATCGTATCGTAAATCCTATGCATGAAATCTCACGCGCTGCTTCCCGAGATTGAGGCAGGATGGCGAGCGAGTGCCGATAGCCATATGGCGTTTCACAGCATGTCATAACATATCTTTCCAAAAATAGGTTCATCGGGTTGATGATTTGTTTACTCATTGGCTTACGCAGAGTCCTTGTTTGTTAGGAGACTGTGTTCTGTGTCGCTTCAGTAGCGAACTCTCTTCGCCCCCAAAACGCGAGAAACCATTCATGGACACCAAATGGGCAATCACGTGAAAGTATATATCTGGGTAGAGCTCCTACTGGTTGCAAGCCCATCGAGTCGTCTGAGCTGAACCCTATCTATCAGCATAGCAGAAGGGGCGAAAAACCTTGCACTTTGACTTTCCCTTCAGGAATTCAGGAAAGAGTTCAACTACGGAAGACCCTCCTCAAATCTCTCCTCAACTTTCCACTGTATCCAGTAGCAATTAACTTTCCCCATTTGACGTTGGCGTTGTACGAAAGTTGAGGAATAAGCATTTTGGAGGGGTCAAACCACACAATGTTTGAGAAGGCGGAAAGTTTGCTCATGTTGATTACGGTACGAGTATTACACACACACACACACTTTCAGCACATGCAACAAACCTTCTCCAGAGGCTCGAGTTACCCCGAGAGAGCTCCAGACCAAGCTTTTCCTCGGGTTTGAAGGATGTGTCGAAACTATTCCGTACTGTGTGACGGCTCTGGGTTTGGGTCTAGGTCTGGACTCCAAACCCGATGACGCCTTGACGGAACAGCTTCAAGCTTCAACTTGATGAGGAATTGCAGTTGAGCGAGCTTCCACTCGGTATCTTCTCCTCCTTGTACCCCAGTATATACTTTTTCTAGGCTCTCAGATTCGGTGCTCGGCGTTCAATTATTTGCATTTAACGAGAATGAGGACTGCCAGTGCACCTTCATACGAATGCACGAGTGTATAATGTCCGATGCCGTATCGTACTGCGTTCAGTTGACTTTCTGATGAGACGTTTTGCAAATTTCCCTCATATCTCTCGCTCAAAAAATCTCGCGAGGTTTCATTCCTGTCGTACTTATGGTGTTCTGTTTTCGCCTGATCATGGGGGGTATCGCTACTTTTAGTTTCTGTTGTTGCAAGAGCAGCTCGTTGGGCTCACTGTCGCCATCGACCTTGTTCTACCCAACAATATCGGGGATGATCCTCCTTATTCATTGGTAACAAGACTAATAATTGGTTAGGATGTCAAATGGAGCGAGTACCAAATGTTGGATCTCGAATTTCCTTGAGTTGGGCTGGGCTGCGCAGTATTGTCTCTCAGTCGCTCAACCTCGCCTTGATCAGGCCATACAGCCAACATGCAACTCTGCGGCTTGAGAGAGCTACCTACCGGTGTTTACCGACCAGGTATGAGATCATGACATTCTATCGATGTACGTAAGTAAATGTTCTTCTGTTGCAGGAGCAAGGCATATTTAAGTTGGTGTTGGAAGTTGCTGTTTCGGGTGGTGGGAGGAGTGAAGGTCGCGGCCATACAAACCAACATCATCGATAGCTCAGAGATTGATCCTGCAGCCTAGTTTGACTACTTATTTTCGATTGTCTCAATTCACACGCATTCTCAATTCTTCATGCAGAATAGGGGCTCAAAGGTTGGCAGGTACCCTTCATTTAAGCGAAAATAAATAGAGAGTGGTCTGGATGGACTTCCAGAAATTCAACGCCCCCATCAAACAGGAAACCTTAAGAAATATATCCGGCATTCTCCAATTTGAAGCATTTGAAATCCAAAGGCGTAGCTTCCTTTCAAATTCCCCCAAAATATTCCTGATGTCTACCCACGTGACGTGCGCAAGTGGCTTCAAATGCTACCGAACAAGCTATGACATGCAGCCTTGGACCTCATCACAGCCTCGAGCTCCCCCAAGGACCATGAGGTAGCTTCACTCACCATAACGGATGGCTCTCGACCCCTCGAACGGCTACGTAGCCGCCCGAAACCTACAAGACTTGAACGAGAATGCGCTACCCATCTTCAATGTCGAGCGGGTGCAGCTCCAATTCTCGATAGCCTCGGACTTCGTGGCCGCGCAAGTCGCAAACAACGTCCTAGTGCTAGCTCTCTCGAATGGCAGGATATTGCGCATAGATTTGGATAATCCGGCAGATATCGATGGTATGATCTATTTACTCTTCGGGGTATGGCAGAGGGGCGCTGATGATGCGTAGATATCGATTTGCCCAAGAAGACCTCCGAGGTTGGCGTGATACGGCGCATGTTCCTCGACCCCACTGCTTCCCATTTGATCATTTGTACGGCGCTGGGAGAGAATTATTACCTCCATACCCAATCTCGACAACCCAGGCCTCTATCTCGACTTCGGGGAGTTTCAATCGAGACTATAGCGTGGAATCCAGCGTTGCCAACCACTTCAACGAGAGAGATCCTCATTGGAGCCGCAGACGGGAATATCTACGAAGCGTACATCGAGACATCTACGGAATTTTACAGGAAGGAAGACAAGTACTTGAAGACGTTGTTGAAGTACCCAGATGGTCCAATTACCGGTCTCTGGGTGGATGGCGTTACAGATGCACGAAAGGCGGATGTTCGAAGGGTTATGATTGCTACACATAGCAGACTTATACATCTCGTTGGGAAGATTGGGCGGACGAGTCATGAAGGCGGAGCGTCCATCTTCACCAAGTTGTTCGATACGGAACAGCCGACTGTCCATGAGATCTCGAGAGTTTCTACAACAGCTCCTTCGTCTCTGGTCGTTTCTCCGGATGCTCCAGATGCGAACTCGTTAGAGAGTCTAGCTCCGGACAGGATTTTTGCATGGCTTTCGTCTCAGGGAACTTTCTATGGTCGATTGCTCACTTCTCCTGCCACGACTGAGCTAGGCAACAAGGTATTTGCAGAGTCAAAACTGCTGCCTAGGTCACAACTTCCCGCAGCAGAGTCTGCGAGTGGTCGCAAGAAACCTGTGCAGGATGCCATTGATTCCATTGCTTTGACCCAATGGCATATTGTGCATCTTGTAGGTGGACGCGTGATTGCTATAAATCGACTTAACGATGAGGTGGTATTTGACCAGGTGGTTCTGGATCCGGGACAGCAGGCTCTTGGGCTCTTTGCGGATCAACAAAAGAATACGTTCTGGTTGTTCACGACGCAGGAGATTTATGAGATTGTTGTCACAGACGAGGATAGGGACGTCTGGAAAGTCATGTTGAAGACTGAGCACTTCGATGCGGCGTTGAGATATGCCCGAGGGCCAACTCAAAAAGACGCAGTGGCTACTGCTTCAGGTGATTATCTCGTCAGTAAAGGCTCGTTTATCGAGGCCGCTGGGGTATATGGGAAGAGCAGCAAGCCATTTGAGCAAGTGGCTCTCATTTTTGTTGACAATGATCAGCAAGATGCTTTGCGAAAGTATCTCCTCACAAAAATCACAACATACAAGAAGTCATCCATCATGCAGCGGATCATGATTGCCAGTTGGCTGGTGGAAATTTATATGTCCAAGCTCAATTCGCTTGACGACACGATCATCACCAAGGCTGAGCTATCAGAGACTCTCAATCCTGCCCAGACTAAAGACCAACTTGACACCATTCGAACGGAGTTTCAAGACTTTGTTAAGAAGTACAAATCTGATCTGGATCGGAAAACCACTTACGATATCATTAGCAGTCATGGCAGAGAAGATGAATTGCTCTACTTTGCCAGTGCTGTGAATGACTATAACTACGTCCTTGGATACTGGATGCAGAGAGAGCGATGGATGGAGGTTTTGGACGTTCTCAAGAAGCAGACAGAGCCTGAGATCTTCTACCGATACAGCAGTGGACTGATCACTCATGTCGCTGTCGATCTTGTAGATATTCTGATGCGACATTCGGATCTGAAGACTCGGAATCTCATTCCAGCACTACTCAACTACGACCGAAACTTCCAGGGGCCATTGTTCCAGAATCAGGCCGTACGATACCTGCTCCATGTCATCAACCAGCTTAACTCCACAGATGCAGCTGTTCACAACACACTCATTTCTATCTACGCATCTCACCCTTCGAAAGACGAATCGGCTCTACTGTCATACCTGGAATCTCAAGGCGACGAACCCAGTTTTGACTCTGATTTTGCTCTTCGTCTCTGCATCGAACACTCGCGTGTCCAATCATGTGTCCACATTTACAGCACAATGGGCCAGTATCTTCAAGCCGTCGAGCTCGCCCTCGCTCACTCCGAAATCGACCTCGCTTCTCTCGTCGCTGACCGACCAGTCTCCAACCCCGCTCTCCGGAAGAAACTGTGGCTGGCAGTAGCCAAAAAAGTTATCTCTCAATCTAATGGCATCAAAACCGCCATCGAATTCTTAAAGCGGTGCGACTTGCTCAAAATCGAAGATCTGATTCCGTTCTTCCCAGACTTCGTGGTCATTGATGATTTCAAAGAGGAGATCTGCGCTGCTCTCGAAGACTACAGCCGTAACATCGATGGTTTGAAGAAGGAGATGGATGAATCCTCCCAGACGGCTACGAATATCAAGATTGACATCGCGGCTCTGGATCACCGATACGCTATTGTTGAACCGGGAGAGAAGTGTTATGACTGTGGCTTGCCGCTTCTCAGTCGGCAATTCTTCGTCTTTCCCTGCCAGCACGCTTTCCACAGTGATTGTCTAGGGAGGAAGGTCATGGAGCAGGCTGGATTGGGGAAAGGGAAGCGGATAAGGGAGCTGCAGGGCTTGATCAGTAAGGGAATGGTGACCGGCGCCAAGAGGGATAGGTGTATTGCCGAGTTGGACGGGTTGGTGGCCAGTGCTTGGTAAGTTCCCATTTTCTCTCCTCGCCTTGTTCGTTCAACTTTCTCGATTCGATTAAGAGTATTGTTTTGGCGATTATTTGCTAACTTGTGTGTATGAACAGTATTCTCTGCAGCGATTTTGCGATAAAACGCATTGATGAGCCGTTTGTGCTCGATTCGGATGATAGGAATGAGTGGGCTCTATGATGTCCTTGGCCGTAGCATACAGACCGAATATGTAACATATGCATCTCAGGCTTAGAGCCGTAATACACATAATCAAATACCCTTCCTACCTACCCCACCCCTATTCAGACGACTGACGACATGTGATGGCAATGTGGAGTTTGTTTGTTTACCGTATGCCTGCGGATCTCTGGACCCGATGTACAGTAGTTTGACGTTGACCCTTGCGGCTGGCTAGGAACCTAGCCCCTCGCCCAAACGATCCACGATCCTTGGTTATTACCTACATACTAATAATAAGTATATTTTGTTCTTTGCTTTGACCTTCAGACTGCGATGTGCAACAAAAAATATCTCGGGTGGTCAGTCGTGTTTTGCGGCTGGGACTTCCTTGCTGGGTTTGTTTTACTTCGTCTTGGGTTTTCTCGCTTGGGTGAATGGAAAGAGGGGGAAGGGGAGGGGTAAATACGGGGAGGATTATATGGATGTAAAGGCGAAAAGACTACTTTAATTAATTTTTGTTACAATCCAAGAGTATTTAGGCACCTCACTTACAACATGTAGAACATAAGGTTGACGATAACCTTTCGATATGTGCGTGTAGGCAGCATGACCCATTTTCGCTCTTACATCCCATTATGGTGGCACTCGTAGATGCACCTGGAGGTTGTTTTGAAACATCTGTATAGGAAAGGAGACAATAGTCCGTTAGTTGCCTAATCTCCGCTTTTGAGGAAGGATGTGGATCCATAAGTTAAGTGTGACGAGACGAGCTTTTCGAGTAGTAGGCGCTGAGAAATATACATTTGTCTATTAAAAAAAACTGGTAATAATTTCAATAACGAATAATGTGATAGTAGTGCCAAACGTGTCTTTGCACTATAATAGTTTAACTTCGTTGTAGGAGGTGGTTTTGAAGTAGAAAGCATCTAGGTAAGATGCATAAATATGGAAGATAATTCTGAGTCTTCCAGTGTATACTTTCTAACGTAGCCAAGAAAATCCAGAGATCTCCCCTATGCATGTTTAAGGCGTCGAGATGCGTTACTTTGTAGGGAAGGTTATTGCGTGCCACAATGAAGACGAAGACAAATATGTTGTCGAAGACGTAAAGCTATCTTTTGCTTCCAGTCTTAGCTACTCCTCCCAATTCAATATGAACCTTTCTAGCCAGTATCGATTTGAGATTTACAGAAAAGCTTCGGCTGTGATAAACAGCTTAGTACTCTATTACTAAAATTTCAAGAATCACAGAGGAGTCTATAACTGTTGGGTCTTGATCGCGACTGACCTTGAATCTTGTTGACGAGCGGTAACACTGCATAGTGTGTCCATTGACCATAAGTAAATCGGTACTCAAGATACCTTCCAATACCAGAAATATTAGTACTGATAATGCACGCTTATTCGTAAGTCCTTTTGGAAAGGGACCTAGTAGCTATTCTCGAGTCTCGCATCTTGAATGTATTTACCCTGCCCAGCTCACCCTCAAGATTGCCGGAGGTGCTAACCTGGAAATGCCAGCTCGCAAATAACTACGCGAGGTCTAATTGTCAACCCGCAAATGTCAAGCCGCAAAATGGCATACTAACAAGCGGCATATAAACTCGAATGAGTTCGCTGCAATCGATGTCCTGTATTCATTTCTTTGTTCAATTACTAAGGCTTCAATAGCACTCTCCTTGAAATCCATTACAAGCCCAGCCCAGGTAGTGGATCGTTTGGGTATTAACATCGCCTCCAGCTATCGTCTTCGATCAACAAGAGATCTCGAATTTTATTATCGAACAAAAGCACATGAAGTCACCATACACACCCAGTGGCTTAAATTATACCTGCTCATATTTTTCACAAGTTTCACACACTCGGAAGAACAACGGTTCTTTCTGTTCGCAAACAGGATAAAAGACGCATAAATAACAAAACACCAAGAATTCGAACTCTCATCTAATCTATATCTAAACCTACAATTCAATCATAACCCTTCTCTAAAATTGGTTTCTCCTCATACGCGCATTTATTTTCCAACCACTTCGCTAGCTCTACACTCGGAATATCGATCGCTCTCCAAACCAAATCCGCAATCGGAATTGCTACCGTCAACAACAAAACCCCACTCAGAGCCACCGAACCATGGTACCATATCTCAGGACCCTTAACCGTCGAAGCCAACATCTTAATCATGATTGGTTTAACCACAACCCGAATGACAAGCCCGTGCGTGAGATAGAAAGCGTAAGAAATTTTCCCCAAGTAGGACGCAAGAGGTGTCGTGAAAATAGTTTGCACAGAAGGGAGATTCGAAATCGAGATCACGGTCAGGAAAGCTCCGTATGTGGATGTGTACCGCCAATTGCTTCTCGCAGGCTGGTGTCTGTCGACTTTGCAGAACCATTGGAAACCTGGCGTATCGCAGCCTCCGTGGTATGGGTAGCTGCCTATGAACATGCCTAAAGCCAGTGTTGCGAAGTAGAACATCTTTTTCGATCTGGATTGGCCTGGATGCTGAAGGATGGAAGTTTGGTCTGCATCTGCTTGTGGGAGAGGCACTAACGCAGCCTTTGATTTTCGAGAGTAGTGTTCCTCCGCGATGATGAGCCCACCAACAAAGCACATTACATCCCATCGGTCGTTCCATGAAGCATGAACGATGATCAACACTTCCACTGCGATTCTCACCATCGTTTTGGTCCTCGAAAGGCCAAGCAAGCACAGGAAGATGATCATCGAGCAGCGAAACTCCACGGGGATCGTCCACAGATGTGGGTTGTAGAATCCCTTGGACTGCTTCCACGTATATACATCAACTAGATCCTTTACGTACCCAATATAGCTCTCGGTCTCCGTGCTCCAGGTTGTTTTGGCACGATGTTGTGGGTGGTCTACCAGAATTCCCATTCTTTGGAGGAGAAAGGCTACGAACGATACTGTGAGACTGGGAAGGAACAATCGTACCGAGCGTCGAAATGTCGTTGAAGCAAGAGCTCTGAACACAGATGGCGATTGACTTCTTATGAGCTGTATTCCTTTCGAAGAGAGCGCGAATCCGGAAATGATGAAGAATACCGCGACCATTACTCCTCCAGAATATATCAGCCGCAGATATGGCAGTTGTAGAACATGCCAATGCTCGTCCGCGGAGGCGAAGCCATATTGAAATGATGGGTACGGTCGATTTATGAAATGCTGAGTGACGACAATGAAGGCGGCGACCCCTCTGAGACCATCCAGATAGTCGGTGTCTCGCCTCTTAGCCACCTGTATCTTTTCGCCGTCGGCTGATGTTCCACTGTTTTGGGTAATGAAGCTGGGGAGGAGAAATACTCCTAATTTCCGAAGTCGAAGAAGAGTGATGTAGTCGCCGTAAATAGGGGGTTCGGGCGAGCTGCTGTACATTTTGTCCCAATAAGGAAGACGCATTCGAATGACTGACGGCATTTTGAGAAATGGACTGAATGATATACAAGAAGAGAAATGCCAAATGAATGGAGACAAAATCTACTCGCCCATAGATTTCGACAACGAGGGGTAAAGAATTAATATGAAATGCAGGAAATGCCATGAGACTCCCCCTATTCAACGCCATTTTGCGGCTGAACCCCCCTGAATACGCCACGCAGCTAAGCGAGGATGACTGCCGTTCAAAAACAAAGCCTGTCACCAATCACAAGCAGATGTAAAATTAGTGGCACAACGAAAAAATGCAAATCCGGAAAGAAGCAATATTTCGGGAGATAATTCTGACACAGATCGGGCTGGAAGCTCCTTCAATGCCGGCACGAACCAGTGCTTCCCGTCCTTCGCACAAATGCCAACCAGAAAAGTGGAATCGCCTGCCACAAATGTCAGCCCCAGCCGCCCAGTTTGGCAATTTCAAGCACGATCACTTTCTTTATGCGAACAGACTGGCAGCGAAGGAGAAGGGTCCGATGAAGAGCGAAATGTACGTCAATGTGAGACAGATTTGTTATTTCGTGGAATATTCTAAGTAAGTTTGGCCCAGTACAATTATTTGTATACACTGATTGAGTGGATGAAATGGCTCTCTGAAATACAGTCTATATCGGTCGCTTCCATCAGGGTTCGAGCTGCTGTCACGGCCATGGCGTCTCGCCGCCATGCTTAAGCTAAAAGATGAGATCCTGACTTCGATGACATCTCGTGTTAGATCCTCGATGATAGACATCTGACCCTGCGAGCCCGATAATTCGATATCGTGCTTTGTGTTCAAGCCTTTGATGATGACCATTACGCGGCTGTTGGTCACCAAGTCTGACCGATTGGAGCCTAGGCAAACGACTCCAATGGTAGTGGGACATAGCTGCGAAGCCATTGTTGACGTCTTCTCTGGATGTCCAGTCACACGATTTAAATCACATAGCGGGCAGATCCATCAGTTTCTCAATCAATATGGATGCAGTCAAGCTCCGAGATCTGTATTTCATTATTTCTAAAGCTTCTTGCAAAGCCAAATCTCCATAGCCCTGGCAAAAGACAAACCCAGCTCTCCGATACTAGCCCTTCTTATTGACTACAGCTTTCAGTACAAAACCCCAGACCTTTCTTTGATGTTTAATGGAGACAGACGGAAGAAAAAGGTCAGCATTGCCATTGCCTACTTCTGCACCTTTCGCTTCATCAAGCTCGACAGTGAATACGATGAAGTCTCCGGAGATCTCTGTCCTGTCCCAACCTCGACGTCCCAACGGAGCTGATATATTAAGTGCTCTCTCCATATCTTGGTAATATAGTCGTGTTTCTGGACTTCTAGTATGAATCTGAGCTAGCCCCAAGATCACTGTTAGTTTATCTCTTGAGAGAGTTAAATCGCAACTTGGGTATGCGGCGTTCACCAGCATCGACCACCCATAACTGGAGTCAATTTGTCTGATGATGTGGTGGCCGAGACCATCTTTGATATGAGATGGGATTGCATCTAGGAAAGTTTCGCAGGCGAACTTCTTCTCGCATTCCCAATATACCTCTCGCTCGGTGGAATGTAAAGTTCGGGATGATAAAAGCCGCTCCTAGAGTACCCAAGAAAAAGCAGAGAGCTCCATTCGGGGCCTTTGAGGCGGCAATGTTTATTGTTGAGCTACTGTAGATATCGCTTATGAGTGGTGACTTGTGGTTCCAATTCTCGATATCGTCTTGAATGATACACAACAAATTAATCCACAGATACTCGATCCCTGGGTAAGAAGTGATACGTATTGCATCCTGGAGTATCTTAATAAGAGCTTGGAAAGGCACACGCTGTTGAAATTTCGCAATGTTGTTCTTCTTCAACAGCAGAAAAGGTAAAGAGCCCCAGCAATGACTCAATGCGGCGTATCTTTAATAGGTAGTAAAGTCGCTGGAGAGTTGTAGTCTTACATTCTCATCGTTGAGGTACAAAGGTCGTGTTAGTGTGCGATGGCCTTTCGAGCTCTTGCATCCTTCATGAAGCGAGAGATACTGATCCAACAAGGCTTTGCATAAAGGAAAGCTAGATTCTGTACTAGCTATTTGTAACAGTGGTAGAGTATGAGTAGCTCAGCCCGGCGGCTTATCGATTTGTAAGGGAGTCCCAACTCATGAGGCACAACAATGAGAGTTAGTTCTTGTCAGCTTGAGATATTGAAGTGACATAGGGATTTCCCTATAGAAACTGCATATATAGCAAGACTATTTATTAATGAATAGATAGAAAATTACGATCCAATATAGATCTATTGTCGTACATCGATAGGCAAAGTGAAAGTCAAGTTGTTGTCAAAAGTTGGAAATGAAAGAGGTTTGCTAGGTTAAGTAGCAAATCATCATTCATTTAGAGCAACAAATAAACCATTTAAGCCTTTCCAATGACTTGGAGGTTTGTAGTTTTATGGCAGAAACCTTTCGAGGAGGAGCTGTCTAGGTATTCATTACAAGACACCTTCCTGTATCCTGAGTTCAGTCACACTACAAAACCCAAAACCCATCCAACCCTCGCCTAACTCTGCTCTCGCCTACCGTAATCCCACCCTCGCCAAACTCTCCCCCAAAAAAAACCACACTTTCAAACTCTTCCCCTTCAACGAAATCAAAAAGCAAAAACAATAGAAGCTCTTCTTTCGAAGAACCTCGGGAATTGAGCCCGAGGTGGGGCTCGAACCCACGACCTTGAGGTTTTTCCGAGTAAGTGATACATCATAAGAGCCACACGCTCTACCGATTGAGCTACCCGGGCACTTTCCAACCGTAAGATGTTGGATTAATGGTGTGGGAGAGCTTATTTGCATATATATTCAAATTAGAGATTGGGGGCTTTGTGGGTGGGGGAACTTCGGGTAGGTTTTGGTGTGGGTGGGTT